>JAXIVJ010013309.1:20000-37612 GCA_036785665.1 Chirona hameri | reverse complement strand
TCAGCGCTCAATAGTACTTATGATAATAATAACGTCAGACCCGCCGGGCGGCGGCTACACAGCCGGAATCGACGTACCAACCGAATGGACGACGTACATCATCAGCATCGACGTACAGCTTCGGACATGTCAACACCCGCTCCTTAGCACCAGAATGGATTAAATCAACCTCCTTCTTCAACAACATAATATTGACATTTTGTCCGTGTCCGAGACGTGCTGAAGCCGAGTGTCCTGACCAGAGTGCTGGTTTTCCCCGGATATAGCATCATCAGATGTGACCGCACGAGCCAGCCCGGCGCGCGGGTCAAGGCGCGAGGCGGAGGCGTCGCAATCTTGACGAGAGACAATCTCCGCGTGACAAAACTGCATATCGGCGGCTCCGACCCCAACCTGGAGTCACTCTGGCTGTCCGTCAGCGGTGCAGGGTGCCGTACAGTGGTGGTTGGGGCAATCTACCGACCCCCCGCCACTTCGGTGCCCGGAGCGCTCGAGATGATCGATCGGCAGCTGGGGGACGTGGCTCCACTGGCAAGCCGGTCGTCGTCATGGGCGACTTCAACATCAATCTGCTACAACAGGACTGTCCAGGTGCACGGGGCCTTCAGCGGATCCTGAGCGACCTGGACCTCACGCAGCTGGTGCGTGAGCCCACGCACCTCCACCCGACACCCACGATGCTGGACCTGGTCATAACCAACCTGACCGGCTCGCCTGAATCTGTCGTTGTGCTCCAGGATCAAATCGCCGACCACCAGCCGGTACTCCTCAGAGCCGGGGTGCGCAGACAGCGCCCCTCGCCGCCGGCGCCGGTCATAAGGAGGCGCTTGGAGCGTGTGGACTGGGACGCCATGTGCCTGAGCCTCCTGACAGCTGACTGGGGACCACTCTACAACGCACCGACGGCTGACGAGAAGCTGACGCATTCATGGCGGTCTGGGACGCAGTGGTCGACGAGCACTGCCCGCTCGTCACGGTGAGACGGCGCCGACCGGCGTGTCCGTGGCTGCGCGACAATCCCGAGCTGACGTCGACGATGGAGGACCGCGACGAGGCCCGGCGAACCTGGGAGCGTACCAGAACCCCAGAAAGTCGCTGTGAATACCAGCGGCGGCGCAACACTGTGAAAAGCCAGCTCACTCGTGCCCGTCGCGACTTCCTGTGTGACTCTCTTTTATCTGACAGACAATCTTTTTGGAGTCGTCTGAAAAGTTGTGCTGTCCAACCATCACGGGGCCCCGCTTTGGGTGACGATGACGTCAGTGACCGGGCTGACGCATTCAATGAGCATTTTGCGTCCGTGGGGTCACGCATCGCCGCGGAGGTGGGGCGCACCACCGTTTCGGGTTCGCACGGACCGAGGCCTCCCGTGTGTGCTCATCAGCCCTTGCACTACGCCCAGTAACCCTGCCAGAACTCTCGAAGGCCATTACACGCATGAGCTCATCAAGGGCAGTCGGTATCGATGGCGTCCCTCTCCATGCAGTGAACAGGTGTTTTGCTGTTATTGGGCCTCACCTTCTTAATATCGTCAACAAATCTGTAACCACATGCACGTTTCCTAATGCTTGGAAAATGGCTCGCGTTGTACCTATTCACAAGTCTGGAGACCGATCCGATTTGAATAACTTCCGGCCTATCTCTATCCTGTCTGTTTTGTCAAAAATCACGGAAAAGGCTGTCTGCATGCAACTCACGTCATATCTACAGGAAAACCATATACTGTCTCAATTACAATATGCTTACCGACCCCGTCATTCCGCGGTGGACGCCCTGATCGACGCTGTGGAGTGGATCTCAAAGATTATCGACGCAGGTGAAATAGCGTCGTTGACGACGCTCGACCTAAGTAAAGCTTTTGACAGCGTCGATCATGGCGTCCTCCTGGACAAGCTAGAATGGTACGGGGTGTGCTCGGACTGGTTCCGCAGCTATCTGCGAGACCGGAAACAGATGGTAGCGGGCGGATCAGACCTAATTGTCCCATTGACCCACGGCGTCGCCCAGGGCTCCATAGTCGGACCCATCCTCTTCCTTATCTTCATCAACGACATGTCCGCATTCCTTCCCCATGGCCGACTCCTCTCTTATGCCGATGACACTCAACTCCTGGACCACTCCCCTCTCGATGCCATCAACTTATCACACCTGAAGGCCCGCGTCGAGGAGTCCATCATACACCTTCAAGATTGGTTTCTGTCCAACTGTCTCAAAATGAACCCTGACAAGACCCATTTCATCATCTTTGGTACAAAATATTCTATAAAAAAGACATCGAGCTTCCCATCACCTTATCACGCTCACGCATCCTGCCATGTTCCACCGTGAAGGTCCTGGGCATGGTCCTGGACCAAGGTCTGACCTGGGAGCCACATATATCGACGGTGGTTCGCAGATGCAACGCTATCTTTATATCCCTCTACACAATTCGCCACTATTTCACACCCAAAACCCTTGAGCTCCTGGTACAGGCTCACGTTTTCCCACACTTTGTACTGTCTCTCTGTTTGGGGCGGGGTCGCCCAATGCCATCTGTCACGGATTCAGAAAACCGTCAACTTTGCGGCGAGACTTGTCTCTGGGGTGCGGCGCAGTGAGCATATCTCACCTGTCCTCGACTCGTTAGAGTGGCTGAGTGCGAGGGAGATGGTGCATCAGCGAGACTGCCTTAAAGTGTTTAGTGCGCTGTATGACCACAACTGCCCGCCAGCCCTCAGAGCTCTTTTTGTCAAACGATTCCAGGTATCCCAGAGGGAAACAAGAGCTGTCGCTGCGGGAGGGCTGCAGCTGGAGAGATGTCGCCTGTCAGCCACGCAGAGAAGCTTCTCATATAGGGCCGCGCGTGCGTGGAATTCCCTCCCGGCTGACATTACCGAGGTGCGGAGTCGCGGGGCGTTCCTGCGTGTCATGTGTCAGCCGACATGAATGACAATCGGATGTCCGTGCTGTTTTTCACATGCATCGTGACCGTGACCGTTCCCATAGTGTATGAGTAAATGTCTGTCACCCTTAATGTACAGGGTTTATAATACCCACTACGTGAACGAATCCTTAATAAACGAAAACGAAATGATAACTGTATACATATGTACCGAGCTGTAACAAACAACTGGTAACAGTGCAAATGGTTTGAAAGCAGCAAGAGGCAGAACGACTTTTCCGCGCATAAATGTTCCCTGTGGATCTGGAGGAGCCTGGTGGGAGATGGTTTGGGGAGATGGTCCTGGCCTGGTCCCCACTATTAGCTCTTCGGTCCTGCAAGTTGGGCACCGCTGGAGCAGCTTCCGGGTACCGATGTCCGCGTCCTTGCGTTCGCGTCGCCTTTTTCGGAACTCGGCAGACTAGCTAGCTAAACACGTAGCCCGCTTGAAAGTTAATATTTTATGAGGGAGTGGGTCCTGGGGCCAGCAATTACCGCCAAGGAAAGCCTCTGCCAGACACTTAATGAAATTCATTTTCCCATTTTCAAAATTTGTAAAAGCAATTGCGAAACTTGTGTCATGCCGCGAAGCGGAGCGCAATTTTCCGGTTTTTGACTGTGAATAGGAACTGCTGCAAAGACAATTTTTACGATGTTACGATAAATTGGGAACGCTGGCGGGGGGGACATACTTGTATTGAATGCTCCCCCCCCGATTACTGTCGGGGGGGGGGGCATTTTCCCCTGATGCCCCCCACCCCTGAATCCGCCAGTTATGCACATTCGAAGAAAGAAGAATAGTAATTGTCAACTAGTACGTGAAAAACAACACTTTATAATAGTACGGTTAGTACCTAATATTAAAATCCATCAAAGGGAAATATCAGATCACAACACCTTCTGGTAATGTTTCTCTGCCTTCACCAAGCGTCATGAACGAACTATGACGCATTGAATCGAAGTGTCCATCAAGGCAACACATCGCAATTTGTTGTGCTATGCGTTAAAAGAACACTTCGACACCACGTGAACAACTTTGATTTGAAGTGACCATCAAAGGTGTCACTTTTTGCGTGAGACTACCTTTCCCGCCCGCAAACATTACGGTGCTACCTTTTCCTACTTGTTGCGTAAAACAAAATTTTGTATTTCTAAATGGGCACTGTGGCCGGGAAATGGACGAGAGCTGGGCACCGTCTGCAGGGCGAGGGCGGGGGCGGGGGCGAGGGCGGGGACGAGGGCGGGGGCGGGGGCGGGGGCGGGGGCGGGGGCGAGGGCGGGGGCGGGGCGGGGGCGGGGCGAGGGCGGGGGCGGGGCGCGGGGCAGAACCTAGGCCTTGTCTGCAGGACGGGGACGGGAGAGGTAGTGAGGGCGGGGGGCGGGAGCGGGGGCGGGGGCGGGGGCGAGGCCATGTCTGCAGGACGGGGACAGGAGAAGTAGCGGGGGGGGGGGGGCAGCCCGGGCGTCAGCACGCCGGTCGTTTCCGGCGGGACTGGGCCAGCGGCACTGTTCCCAGGTCAGTGTTCCGGGCGATTGGGCGCCGCCAGCCCCGCCCGGCTGACATGGCCCATCCACCGTCTCTCTCCCGTCTCTCTCCCGTGTCTCTCCCGTGTCTCTCCCGTGTCTCGCCCGTGTCTCTACATTGTCTCTCCCGTCTCTCCCATGTCTCTCCCGTATCTCTCCCGTGTCTTTCCCGTGTATCTGCCGTGTCTCTCCCGTGTCTCTCCCGTCTCTATCCCGTCTCTCTCCCGTGTCTCTACCGTGTATCTCACGTGTCTCTCCCGTCTCTCTCCCGTGTCTCTCCCGTGTCTCTCCCGTGTCTCTACCGTGTCTCTCACGTGTCTCTCCCGTCTCTCTACCGTGTCTCTGGCGTATCTCTCCCGTGTCTCCCCCGTGTCTCTCCCGTCTCTCTCCCGTGTGTCTACCGTGTCTCTCACGTGTCTCTCCCGCGTCTCTCTCGTATCTATCACGTGTCTCTCCCGTGTATCTCCAGTCTCTATCCCGTCTCTCCCGTGTCTCTTCCGTGTCTCTCCCGTGCATCTCCCGTCTCTCTCCCATCTCTCTCCCGTCTCTCACCCGTCTCTCTCCCGTATATCTCCCGTGTCTCTACCGTGTCTCTCCTGAGTCTCTTTCGTATCTCTCCCGTGTCTCTCCCGTGTCTCTCCCGTGTCTCTCCCGTGTCTCTCCCGTGTATCTCCCGTGTCTCTCCCGTGTATCTCCCGTGTCTCTTCTCTCTCTCACGTGTCTCTCCCGTGTCTCTCCCGTGTCTCTACCGTGTCTCTACCGTGTCTCTGCCGTGTCTCTACCGTGCCTCTACCGTGTCTCTACCGTGTATCTACCGTGTCTCTCCTGTCTCTCTCCCGTATCTCTCCCGTGTCTCGCCCGTGTCTCTCCCGTCTCTCTGCCGTGTCTATCCCGTGTCTCTCCCGTATCTCTCCCTTGTCTCTCCCGTCTCTCCCGTGTCTCTACCGTGTCTCTCCCGTGTGTAAACCCGTCTCTCCCGTGTCTCTACCGTGTCCCTCCATTGTCTCTCCCGTCTCTCTCCATTGTCTCTCCCGTGTCTCTCCCGTGTCTCTCCCGTGTCTCTCCCGTGTCTCTCCCGTGTCTCTCCCGTCTCTCTCCCATCTCTCCCCGTTTCTCTCCCGTGTCTCTCACGTCACTCTCCCGTCTCTCTCCCGTGTCTCTACCGTCTCTCTCCCGTGTCTATACCGTCTCTCTCCCGTGTCTCTCCCTTCTTTCTCCCGTATCTCTACCGTGTCTCTCCCGTGTCTCTCCCGTCTCTCTTCCGTGTCTATCCCGTATCTCTCCCGTGTCTCTCCCGTGTCTCTCCCGTGTTTCTCCCGTCTCTCTCCCGCCTATATCCCGTCTCTCCCCCGTCTTTCTCCCGCATCTCTCCCGTGTCTCTACCGTCTCTCTCCCGTGTCTATACCGTCTCTCTCCCGTGTCTCTCCCTTCTTTCTCCCGTATCTCTACCGTGTCTCTCCCGTGTCTCTCCCGTATCTCTCCCGTATCTCTCCCGTGTCTCTCCCGTCTCTCTCCCGTCTCTCTCCCGTGTCTCTACCGTGTCTCTACCCTCTACCGTGTGTCTCTACCGTGTCTCTACCCTCTACCGTGTGTCTCTACCGTGTGTCTCTACCGTGTCTCTACCCTCTACCGTGTGTCTCTACCGTGTATCTACCGTATCTCTCACGTGTCTCTCCCGTGTCTCTCCCGTCTCTCTCCCGTGTCTATACCGTCTCTCTTCCGTGTCTCTACCGTGTCTCTACCGTGTCTCTCCCGTGTCTCTCTCGTGTTTCTCCGTCTCACTCCGTCTATATCCCGTCTCTCTCCCGTCTTTCTCCCGTATCTCTACCGTGTCTCTCCCGTGTCTCTCCCGTCTCTCTTCCGTATCTCTACCGTGTCTCTACCGTGTCTCTCCCGTGTCTCTCCCGTGTCTCTCCCGTCTCTCTTCCGTATCTATACCGTGTCTCTCCCGTGTTTCTCCCGTGTCTCTCCCGTGTCTCTCCCGTGTCTCTCCCGTCTCTCTTCCGTTCAGTTCAGTTCAGTTCAGTTCATTTATTCACGTTAAATCCGCTCATTTGCGGCTTTTCATTAACGCAATGTCAAAAGATACAAAAGGTTAAAAGCTAGCACACATCACAATCAACACGTCACGCATTCGTCGTCACAATGAATCGTCTAAACGACCGTGTTCATGTCTGGTTCTGCAGTAAATGCAGCCTGAGTGCTCCTTTGAAGGACGACTGTCCATCATAGGTTGTGCAAAACTCGTTATAGGCGTCAACACCGCTGTACACCAGCTGCCTTCTTCCCGCCTCGGTGCGTATTCGGGGTAGCCGCAGTCGTTGGGCATTCCGGGTGTCGTGGCCATGATCTGTCGCGTTCTCTAGTGTACATGCTATACTGGATGGTTGGCCTGTCTGTCTAATAGTTCGCACGTTACATATTCTATGGTACAGGACTAGGTTTGCCGCGCTCAGCCACTTCAAGTCTCTAAGGACATCGGTCACATGGCTTTGCTTTCGACGGCCGCTTATTACACGCGCACAGAAATTGAGCACTTTCTGCACCCGGCGTAGTTCAGTGGTACCACATGTACCATAAATAGTTATGCAGTATCGTAGCGTAGACACGACAAGCGAGGTCACGATCGGTTTCAGTGTGAAGGGCGGTAGCACATGCTTCGCGTGGTTAAGCGCCAGCAGCGCCCCTGTGCACTTCGACACAACATGGTTGACATGGTCATGGTACGACAGGTTCTTATCCATGATGAGGCCCAGGTTTCTAACAGTTGCGGACTCATGGATAGTGGCACCGGCAAATCTGATGCCAACGGATGGCAGTCCCTTAAGCATCTGGCGCGTACCGAGCACAATCATCTGGGTTTTTGATGCGTTCACTTTCATATCGTTGGAACAAAACCATGCTAACAGCTTTGATAGAGCTCTCTCCATTCTCGAGATCAGGCTGGCCAGGTCAGCTTTTTTGCCGGACACCAACAGCTGGGTATCATCGGCAAACTGCACGATCGTTACATCCGGCACATGCAGACACATATCGTTCGCGAATATGGAAAACAATAAACAGCTGAGCGATCCACCTTGAAAAACCCCGGATGAGATTGGCAGAGACTTCGAAAAAATGACAGATCCGTCGGTGTTACGTACTTTTACTTGTTGTGAGTGGCCCTGAAGGTAATGTCGGAACCAAGTGGTGTCAACATTGTACAAGCATAGCTTTCCTAGCATCTTTTCGTGATTTATAACATCAAAACATTTCGAAAGATCGAGGAGTACAAGAATCGATACTTCTCCGCTGTCCATCGCCCCATATACACTGTCGGTAATCACTGCCAACGCCGTCTCGGTGGATCGGCTGCGCCGGTAGCCGTGCTGCGCGTCCGCGAACAACTGGTGCTCGCCAAAGTATTCGGTGACCTGACACTGCACCACGCGCTCGACAATTTTCATAACACCAGGAAGCATGGAAATCGGTCTGGTGTCACACGGCTGCGAACTGTCTGCACCTTTGGGGATAGCAGTCACCAAAGCATGCTTCCACGTGGTTGGCACCAATCCGGTCTCCAGCGAGCAGTTAACAATGTCCAACAAAACATGGCCTATGCCATAGAAGAATCGTCTGAACATTTCCACACTGACTCCGTCCATTCCGGCAAATGCTGACCTTTTCATGCAATAAATGAGAGAGTACAGCGCGTCAAAAGTTACGGTCTGCAGTCGGAAGGCACATGTTAGGATGCGGGGTATCCTGACGGGCAGAGCTGTCCGCGGAGTCGGGACACTAGCCGCCGTTGCGGGGCCCACACCTACATAGTACGCGTTTAGAGCGTCCGGCGTACAAGCCGGCGTGACTGCGGTGACACTTTTCCCCGCCCCGACAACCGGCCGCAGCACTGCCCACATCTTCGATGGCCCTGCTTCGCGCAGCTGATCTGCAAAGTAAGCGGCGTGATCGCGTCTGATGGCCGCTCGACACTGCCGGTTCACCACTTTATACTCGGCGCGGCTGCAGGCCGCGGGGCTGAGCAGCGCGCGGCGCCGCGACAGCAATTCCCGCGTGGCGTCGGTGATGCGCGGTGCACCAGGCGGCGGGAGCCTCACACGCCGGCTGGGTGCCACACTGTTCAGTAGTGGTGCAAACACCGCCAGAAAAGCGGCCCACTTGATATCCGGACAGTCAGCCCGGTACACCACGGACCAGTCACTCATGGACAGCGACCGGTTGAATTCTGCGTCGTTGATTCGTGACATGGCCCGGCATTCCACGGTAGCTCCACGGCGGCCAATGGTCCCCACCTGGCGAAGAGCGATTCTCGTGAAGTCATGCGGAGTCCCGTAATGACACCGCGTGACACCTCTGCGGACCACTGCATTCGGTCGGTTGGTGGCCAGAATGTCCAGCAGTGTGCCAGCAGGTCGGTAGGTGGCGCGGGTGGTGTTGGCTAGATGCAAGTTGTATGCTGACAGAAGCCGGGACAGGTGAGCGCCGCGGTTAGGCTCGTTTTTCAGAAGGCAGAGGTTGAAGTCGCCTGCGATCACAACAGTCGCTCCGGGGTGTTGAGCTGTAAGGTGTTGTAGCTGCATTTCAAAGTCGTCGATGTCTGCTTCGACTTGACGCTGTGTATTCGTCGGGTGCCGGTACACTGATGCAAACAGTAACTGCCTCTGCTGCTTTATGGCGACTTTAGCCCAGATTATCTCAAGGTTGGATAACTCTACGCCCGTAGCAGGTGTCCTTAACACTGTAACCGAGTAGGTGGCCTTCGCTAATATCGCCACTCCGCCGTGACCTTTGGCCAGTCGGCTGGCTGCGGGTCGGTCCGCTCGGTAAATATTATAACCGTCGACATTGACAAGTCGGTTTGGCACACTAGGCTGAAGCCAAAGTTCACTCAGCGCAAGTATGTCGAAGTCGTACACTTCCGGCAGGTCGTGTCTCAGTTCAGGTAGCTTGTGCTTGTACGACTGACAGTTCAGCTGGCCGATAAAAATGTCGCCTGGTTGTTACGTCGCCACCTGGTGCCGCCCCTGCGTCCCCGGTAGTTCGACCGGCGGTGGCGCCGTACACCTGGGCGCGCCCCTCTCACACGACCGGTCGGGTCAGCAGCGGCTCCAGGCGGAGGCGTCGGTCGGCCCGGCAGCGGCGCGCGGCGCACAGGCACCGGGCTAGCAGGGCGGGGCAGAGGACCGCCACTGCCGCCGGGTGCAGGTGAACGCGGCAGCCGCCACGGGGAGGCCGCTGGCTGGGCCAACCGCACGACGGCTGCCAGCAGCTGGAGGTACACAAGTGACCTGAGGATTTCGTGCTTCATGCCTCCTGCTACTCGGTAAGTCCTGAAACTGCTAGCGGACTTGTCGACCACGGTGAATCTAGGTAAGCTGTAGGAGGATCCAGGTCGACGTCCGGTCAAGCTTAACTGCAGGTAGGTTGGTTGATGTTGGCTGACGATGTTGGCCGACGATGTTGGTCGACGATGCTGACGTTTGGCCGACTGGCGTCGTCGGTACGGTCGGCACGGTTGTCGGTAAGTGCACTCAGTTCCCACGCACACACTGACTGTCACTCTCAGTCGTTCGTTCGTACACTCCTGTCACTCACACAAGGTACGGGGCGGTATGGCGAGGAGAGCCGCCCGCGCTGCCGCGTGCGCGCAGCGCTGGGTCAAGACCGCCGTATCTCTACCGTGACTCTCCCGTGTCTCTCCCGTGTCTCTCCCGTGTCTCTCCCGTCTCTCTTCCGTATCTCTACCGTGTCTCTCCCGTGTCTCTCCCGTGTCTCTCCCGTCTTTCTTCCGTATCTCTACCGTGTCTCTCCCGTGTCTCTCCCGTGTCTCTCCCGTGTCTCTCCCGTCTCTCTGCCGTGTATATCCCGTGTCTCTCCCGTATCTCTCCCTTGTCTATCCCGTCTCTCCCGTGTATCTACCGTGTCTCTCCCGTGTATCTCCCGTCTCTCCCGTGTCTCTACCGTGTCCCTCCATTGTCTCTCCCGTCTCTCTCCGTTGTCTCTCCCTTGTCTCTCCCGTGTCTCTCCCGTGTCTCTCCCGTTACTCTCCCGTCTCTCTCCCATCTCTCCCCGTTTCTCTCCCGTGTCTCTCACGTCACTCTCCCGTCTCTCTCCCGTGTCTCTACCGTCTCTCTCCCGTGTCTATACCGTCTCTCTCCCGTGTCTCTCCCTTCTTTCTCCCGTATCTCTACCGTGTCTCTCCCGTGTCTCTCCCGTCTCTCTTCCGTGTCTATCCCGTATCTCTCCCGTGTCTCTCCCGTGTTTCTCCCGTGTCTCTCCCGTGTTTCTCCCGTCTCTCTCCCGCCTATATCCCGTCTCTCTCCCGTCTCTCCCCGTCTTTCTCCCGCATCTCTCCCGTGTCTCTACCGTCTCTCTCCCGTGTCTATACCGTCTCTCTCCCGTGTCTCTCCCTTCTTTCTCCCGTATATCTCCCGTATATCTACCGTATCTCTCCCGTGTCTCTCCCGTATCTCTCCCGTATCTCTCCCGTGTCTCTCCCGTCTCTCTCCCGTCTCTCTCCCGTCTCTCTCCCGTCTCTACCGTGTATCTACCCTCTACCGTGTGTCTCTACCGTGTCTCTACCCTCTACCGTGTGTCTCTACCGTGTCTCTACCGTGTCTCTACCCTCTACCGTGTGTCTCTACCGTGTATCTACCGTATCTCTCACGTGTCTCTCCCGTGTCTCTCCCGTCTCTCTCCCGTGTCTATACCGTCTCTCTCCCGTGTCTCTACCGTGTCTCTACCGTGTCTCTCCCGTGTCTCTACCGTGTCTCTCCCGTGTCTCTCTCGTGTTTCTCCCGTCTCACTCCGTCTATATCCCGTCTCTCTCCCGTCTCTCTCCCGTCTTTCTCCCGTATCACTACCGTATCTCTACCGTGTCTCTCCCGTGTCTCTCCCGTCTCTCTTCCGTATCTCTACCGTGTCTATACCGTGTCTCTCCCGTGTCTCTCTCGTGTCTCTCCCGTCTCTCTTCCGTATCTCTACCGTGTCTCTGCCGTGTCTCTCCCGTGTCTCTCCCGTCTCTCTTCCGTATCTCTACCGTGTCTCTCCCGTGTCTCTCCCGTGTCTCTCCCGTGTCTCTCCCGTCTCTCTTCCGTATCTCTACCGTGTCTCTCCCGTGTCTCTCCCGTCTCTCTTCCGTATCTCTACCGTGTCTCTCCCGTGTCTCTCCCGTGTCTCTCCCGTCTCTCTTCCGTATCTCTACCGTGTCTCTCCCGTATCTCTCCCGTGTCTCTCCCGTGTCTCTCCCGTGTCTCTACCGTGTCTCTACCTTCTACCGTGTGTCTCTACCGTGTCTCTACCGTGTCTCTACCCTCTACCGTGTGTCTCTACCGTGTATCTACCGTATCTCTCACATGTCTCTCCCGTGTCTCTCCCGTCTCTCTCCCGTGTCTCTACTGTGTCTCTTCCGTGTCTCTACCGTGTCTCTCTCGTGTCTCTCCCGTGTCTCTCCCGTCTCTCTCCCGTCTCTCTCCCGTGTCTCTACCGTGTCTCTCCCGTGTCTCTCCCGTCTCTCTCCCGTCTCTCTCCCGTGTCTCTCCCGTCTCTCTCCCGTGTCTCTCCCGTCTCTCTCCCGTGTCTCTCCCGTGTCTCTACCGTGTTTCTACCTTCTACCGTGCGTCTCTACCGTGTATCTACCGTGTTTCTACCCTCTACCGTGTGTCTCTACCATGTATCTACCGTATCTCTCACGTGTCTCTCCCGTCTCTCTCCCGTGTCTCTACCGTCTCTCTCCCGTCTCTCTCCCGTGTCTATCCCGTGTCTCTCCCGTGTCTCTCCCGTCTCTCTCCCGTGTCTCTCCCGTGTCTCTACCGTGTCTCTCCCGTGTCTCTCCCGTCTCTCTCCCGTCTCTCTCCCGTGTCTCTCCCGTGTCTCTACCGTGTCTCTCCCGTGTCTCTCCCGTCTCTCTCCCGTCTCTCTCCCGTGTCTCTCCCGTCTCTCTCCCGTGTCTCTCCCGTCTCTCTCCCGTGTCTCTCCCGTGTCTCTACCGTGTCTCTACCTTCTACCGTGCGTCTCTACCGTGTATCTACCGTGTTTCTACCCTCTACCGTGTGTCTCTACCATGTATCTACCGTATCTCTCACGTGTCTCTCCCGTCTCTCTCCCGTGTCTCTACCGTGTCTCTTCCGTGTCTCTACCGTGTCTCTCTCGTGTCTCTCCCGTGTCTCTCCCGTCTCTCTCCCGTCTCTCTCCCGTGTCTCTCCCGTGTCTCTCCCGTGTCTCTACCGTGTCTCTCCCGTGTCTCTCCCGTGTCTCTCCCGTCTCTCTCCCGTCTCTCTCCCGTGTATATCCCGTGTCTCTCCCGTGTCTCTCCCGTCTCTCTCCCGTGTCTTTCCCGTGTCTCTACCGTGTCTCTCCCGTGTCTCTCCCGTCTCTCTCCCGTGTCTCTCCCGTGTCTCTACCGTGTCTCTCCCGTGTCTCTCCCGTCTCTCTCCCGTCTCTCTCCCGTGTCTCTCCCGTCTCTCTCCGTCTCTCTCCCGTGTCTCTCCCGTCTGTATCCCGTCTCTCTCCCGTCTCTCTCCCGTGTCTCTCCCGTGTCTCTCCCGTATCTCTCCCGTCTCTCTCCCGTGTCTCTCCCGTCTCTCTCCCGTCTCTCTCCCGTGTCTCTCCCGTATCTCTCACGTGTCTCTCCCGTGTCTATCCCGTGTCTCTCCCGTGTCTCTCCCGTGTCTCTCCCGTGTCTCTCCCGTCTCTCTCACGTGTCTCTCCCGTGTCTCTACCGTGTCTCTCCCGTCTCTCTCCCGTCTCTCTCCCGTCTCTCTCCCGTGTCTCTCCCGTCTCTCTCCCGTGTCTATACCGTGTCTCTCCCGTCTCTCTCCCGTGTCTCTCCCGTCTCTCTCCCGTGTCTCTACCGTGTCTCTTCCGTGTCTCTACCATGTCTCTCCCGTGTCTCTCCCGTCTCTCTCCCGTCTCTCTCCCGTGTCTCTCCCGTGTCTCTACCGTGTCTCTCCCGTGTCTCTCCCGTCTCTCTCCCGTCTCTCCCCCGTGTCTCTCCCGTCTCTCTCCCGTGTCTCTCCCGTCTCTCTCCCGTATCTCTCACGTGTCTCTCCCGTGTCTCTCCCGTGTCTCTCCCGTCTCTCTCACGTGTCTCTCCCGTGTCTCTACCGTGTCTCTCCCGTGTCTCTCCCGCCTATATCCCGTCTCTCTCCCGTGTCTCTCCCGTGTCTCTCCCGTGTCTCTCCCGTCTCTCTCCCGTCTCTCTCCCGTCTCTCTCCCGTCTCTCTCCCGTCTCTCTCCCGTCTCTCTCCCGTGTCTCTCCCGTCTCTCTACCGTGTCTCTATCGTGTCTCTCCCGTCTCTCTCCCGTATCTCTCACGTGTCTCTCCCGTGTCTCTCCCGTGTCTCTCCCGTCTCTCTCACGTGTCTCTCCCGTGTCTCTACCGTGTCTCTCCCGTGTCTCTCCCGCCTATATCCCGTCTCTCTCCCGTGTCTCTACCGTGTCTCTACCGTGTCTCTCCCGTATCTCTCCCGTGTCTCTCCCGTGTCTCTCCCGTCTCTATCCCGTCTCTCTCACGTGTCTCTTCCGTGTCTCTACCGTGTCTCTTCCGCTCTCTGTGATCGAGTTGTCGGAGGGACAACGAGGGTCGGCACAGCGACCGCCGACAGTATAGTGCCTGTATCCATTGTCGAGCAATGGTTATCATAGGCTCTGACGTACAGAAAACATAATGAAATGTGAAAAGAACACTTGCGTTTTGGTCACTTGAATTAAAGCTTCGTGAGCCTCTGAGCGTTTTCTCTAGACAGAGTATGAGTACTGAGGAGTCCGAGAAAATTCAGAGCGATTCCAAGGGCATTCAATACAATTTGTTCAGGTCCACTTATGTATGCTGAAGCAGTTCAAGTTTTGTTGCAGGCATTGACGGTATCAAGAGCATCCGGGGTTGTCTAGTGAGTACCTTTTAGGATTGACTAAATTTGTTTGAAACTATTTATCTAATGCTTATCAAATTTCGCTTCTATTGCAAATCCATTCTCTGACGTGTTTTCTTACAAAACGATAATCGGATAAATAATAGCAACGGATAAAGACTGGAGGAATACTGAATAACCTTACATCTGAATAATATTTACCTTCACCGACCATGTATGTTTATAATAGAGGTATGCACCTCTATTATAAACATACATGGTCGGTGAAGGTAAATATTATTCAGATGTAAGGTTATTCAGTATTCCTCCAGTCTTTATCCGTTGCTATTATTTATCCGATTATCGTTTTGTAAGAAAACACGTCAGAGAATGGATTTGCAATAGAAGCGAAATTTGATAAGCATTAGATAAATAGTTTCAAACAAATTTAGTCATTTTGTTTGAAACTATTAGTTTGAAACTATTATTGTGTGAAAAGCGGACACCTTAATGTTGCTTGAAAACGACACTCAAGAACAAAATAGAAAGCGCAAAATATCAGATGAAATTTGTTCGAAAGGGAATCTCTCTTGCAAGTTTTAAGGTTGAAATATAAAATGGTATAGACGTTGTTGGGAAATCTGGTAACTATGTGATGAAGTTTAAACATCTATTTAATGTATAAAGGATTCATTATGTGCTTCAAAGTTACGAACAGCATACTAAATAATTTGCACTTCAAATCAATTCTTAGTCACTTACTAAGCACGCATGTCACAAATTGTTGCCGCTTTCAATACATCCTGCAGCACAAAGACGCAGTCACTACTTTGAAGAATTGATAAAGAAGTCCCATCAAGCGGATACACAAGGAAAGCTTGGACAATGGCTTAGCTAATCACATGGCTTTGATTTTAGCCTCCCAGCTGCATCAGTTCCCCATAACGAGCACTCGTCCCAAAGTCACGCTCCCGGTAATCACATGCCTTTGATTTTAGCCTCCCAGCTGCATCAGTTCCCCATAACGAGCACTCGTCCCAAAGTCACGCTCCCGGATTTGCGACCAGCGCATTGAAGCGAAGGCCTGAATGGTATCCCGAAGTTATGAATGCTGTTGACTTTGACCTTAACTTTGGACTGGTATGCCCCAAGTGTTTTTCCTCAGGAAGTCATGTTGAAAGTGTTTGGTATTATTAGAGATAACTTACGATTTGACTCCATGGAAATATTGTCTTTACTACGATCGTATCGTACAAGATGAACAGCTTCCCTAACATAAACAGCAGCTCAGCCAACGCCACTTTTAGAGAGTATGTGCGCTATTCACCAACAAACTTCCTGGTATATTTTAGCCAAAATCTATGGTTGTTTTTCAGCATTTCGTCAAAATGAAGTGTTTGTAAATGAGAGCGATCACCTTCATTCAACAAGGAGGAAACCGTAGCAGAATAACGCGACCTAAAATCAGCACTTATCATCATCGAGAATATCCAGCCGCCTACAGTCGGCCGTGTGTCACACGCTTTGTTCGCCCTTTGTTATAGATCGCCCTGTTAGTCGCCACGAGGAGGCCGAAGCATAATAACCCCCATTTATGCCTTGTTGGAGGGTGCTTTTTGCCGTCATCAGAGGACAATTTGGCATCGAGCACGTCCAGTTTGGCAACACAGGACAATTTTCTTCTGTTGCTGATTGCCACTAATGACGGCGGAAATAAAAACGACCACATGTCATCGACTTCTGGACAATCAATGTGTACCGTAATGTAGGAAAGCTGTTGTTTCAACTGTAAAATAAGCAGGACCTTCGGGGATCCAAAATATTATTTTGTAGGCGATGACCAAATATATTACAGTAGGCAGTACATTTGTTTTCAACGGTTAAACGTTCAACGTTTAAACAAAGAAAGGTGATTGTTCAATTATATAGCGGCAAGTTATGATTTATTTGGATTTGGCTTGCTCTGGATTGTTCCATTTTCTAGTCTGGTAAGAAGAAAGTACAAACAAATAACACCGCTACCTTCTAAAAAGGCTGATACAAACTGACACGTAATGTGATTGAAGGAACAAACTTTGTAGATGGCAGTGCCAGAGCAACTGTTCTGCAAACAAACTATGCAGTGCTTTTTACGTGAGCTCGCCCTCCGCTACACATCTTGTACCCTGACTTATCCATGTAAGCAGACCTATTAGCTGCTATGTCACAACTATGGCGAAGTTTCACGTGCACGCTCAAATAAACAATGCAAAATCTTCCACCCACTCATACCTTCCGTCCTTCTCAGACTACCGGTAACACGCAAGTTCTCCTTCTCTCATTCTAGTTTGCCACTCCATCTACACATACACACAAACACATGCGTTTCGCTACAAACGCATCTCCTTACAACTCATGCATAGCTCACCGCACGTCACGTTAACATTCGCCCCACGCTACCTACGTCCAAACGCTTCCTCATGCGTTTGATGAAGCATGGTATGGTGTTCCCAGAGGTCCGTTCCGTCCCGCTCAGCTTAATGGCTGGCTTCCCCAGGGTAATAATGATGATGAAGCATGGTATGGTGTTCCCAGAGGTCCGTTCCGTCCCGCTCAGCTTAATGGCTGGCTTCCCCAGGGTAATAATGATGATGAAGCATGGTATGGTGTTCCCAGAGGTCCGTTCCGTCCCGCTCAGCTTAATGGCTGGCTTCCCCAGGGTAATAATGATGATGAAGCATGGTATGTTGTTCCCAGAGGTCTGTTCCGTCCCGCTCAGCTTAATGGCTGGCTTCCCCAGGGTAATAATGATGATGAAGCATGGTATGGTGTTCCCAGAGGTCCGTTCCGTCCCGCTCAGCTTAATGGCTGGCTTCCCCAGGGTAATAATGATGATGAAGCATGGTATGGTGTTCCCAGAGGTCCGTTACGTCCCGTTGAGCTTAATGGCTGGCTTCCCCAGGGTAATAATGATGATGAAGCATGGTATGTTGTTCCCAGAGGTCTGTTCCGTCCCGCTCAGCTTAATGGCTGGCTTCCCCAGGGTAATAATGATGATGAAGCATGGTATGTTGTTCCCAGAGGTCCGTTCCGTCCCGCTCAGCTTAATGGCTGGTTTCCCCAGGGTAATAATGATGATGAAGCATGGTATGGTGTTCCCAGAGGTCCGTTACGTCCCGTTGAGCTTAATGGCTGGCTTCCCCAGGGTAATAATGATGATGAAGCATGGTATGTTGTTCCCAGAGGTCCGTTCCGTCCCGCTGAGCTTAATGGCTGGCTTCCCCAGGGTAATAATGATGATGCAGCATGGTATGGTGTTCCCAGAGGTCCGTTCCGTC
>JAXIVJ010013309.1:0-15000 GCA_036785665.1 Chirona hameri | reverse complement strand
GGAATTCACGACGTATGGATATGCACTGGTCGTCTAACGACACTATTCGGGACTATCGCGGAATATTGACCTACAGAAGTATGTCTCTTAACGACTCACCACGTGCTGCCGATACGTGACCAGACATAATGGTTCGCTAACTGTACGATACGAGGGTCACGCGAAGACAGAACAAGACATCAGGACGCGTGGTAACACATATAAGCGAGGGTAAGATTAATTCTATTTTTGTCACACCTTCTTGGAGATGTATTGGTGAACGAGCATCGCGCCTTTATCCACAGACCAAAGTGGGAGATAAATAGCCATTTGCCATGCCTTGTACGTTATTTTCACTGTTCAGATTTTTAACTTCATGGCTAAAATTTGGTTCCGCATGGTATAGCGTTTCCAAAAGCGCAAATGCTAGTTATGAATGACGTGACTATTTATGAATGACACGTTTTTTGGAACTTGTCAGTCCATTGTCTGCTTGTCGTAATCAACCATTTCATATCTTATTCAATGGAATATTGAGATGGGTGATTCGATCCAGTCGGATCGGATCCCTGCTGATCGGTAGGTCAACATCTTTGTTTGCTGCCTTTCTTTGACATCCGATTTGACATAGAGAAAGCTGAACTTATCATTAAAGTTTTAAAACATTAGCAATCCATCATTTAGAATGTTAACATGCATACGACCGCGCTGTTGTTGTTCATATCCCACCAGTTGACGCACTGCTGTCATTTATTATATGTGTCGTCGAAAATTAAAAAGGAGGATTAGCATCTTTCGCTGGGTCCGCTGCACAGAACACCCCCCCCCCCCCCCCCCCCTGGCGCCCTACGGTTGCTGTTTAGCGGACTCGGAGGCCGGGAAGCGGTGCGTGGCTGACTTTAGCGTTTGTTGGCAGCCGTCTGGCCCGGCTCCGTCACTCTTCGTGACATCTCGGATGAGCGATCTCCTCTCCCCAATCTAGGGCATCAGGAATGACTCAGGCACTGGGAGACGGACGGAGACTGAGATCAGCGTTTAGCTGACGAACCGGAGAAGCTTGTGTGAAACATCCGCTTCTAGGGAGGGACGCCACGGCGCGACTCTTGTCTTGCCGTGATCACAAGACAAGGGTCGTGTCATTGAAACGACAGGACAGAACAGCGAAAGTCGTGAGGTAGCTGAGGGAACATTGTGCTAATGGAATGTTAACAGTTCCTCAGAAGTAGTATCATGTTTTGACCATGCACAACACAAAAACAGCAGCTCAAGAGAGAGGTCATGTGATTGTAAAGGCTAATCGTCCCAGCACAGGCCACAGCAGTTTAGTTAAAGCGTATAAGAGCTTTGGTTATGCATGCAACATTTAAAAGTCGCTGTCACCACGAAGCATCCATCATTAGTTTCGCAAGTTACATAGCATGTGCTACATGTTATTCAATGACTTTTGGGAAAACAATGTTCCTGGATGGATGGATGTTCGGTGTTTGATGCTTATATTTCTCCAGAATATGCCCGAATGTCTCAATTCCTATGAATAATCTGGTATCTTATCACCTCGGTCTCAACCTGTGGTGCTACCAAATCCTGAGATCGTGGATGTATCGCCAAACCTGATTGGTCGACGCTAATTGCTTCAACCAATCAGCTTCAAGCTGGCTTCAGCGTGACTACAGGTGGCGCTCCCGCTAGCAATAAAGTGGTATAGATGGCGCTAGTGTCATTTTCACTGTCCATGCTACGCTGTTATTTAAATGACTGGAAGATTTTTTTTATTTGTGAATTATAATGATCATGTTCCAATGATGTATAACTAATGGTAGTTTGTGTGCGTTTACTGATCTCGTGTTTATTATTATTTTTTCAAGTTTTACGTGTTAGTATAGCGGCACCATAGAACAATGCGGGTTTTCGTTCGTCTCGAGATTATTGCGCGACATTCAACTACACGCGTAAGGAAATAGATAATCAAATCTAGGAAAATTTCACTAGGAAAAAATAAAAAGTCTCGATTCCTAGGAAAATATTTTCCTAGGAATATTTTCCTATGAATTTATTTGTATGCTATGTAAGCAAGCCTAATGATGACTAAGAACAATGACTTCGCTCCTAACCATGACAGCCACCGACCACCTGAGACATGACTTTAAACACTGCTATTTATAATATTTCACATTTATTTTTCTCTATATTTCTATTCTTAACTAGTCGCTAGGCCTGTTTACATAGCATACAAATACTCAATTCGTAAGGAAATAATTTCCTAGCAATTGAGACTTTTTACCATTTTCTAATGAAATTTCCCTAGCCGCAGCAGATTGGTTTAGTATCTTTAAAACTGCTGTTTGAGCACGATAATACAAAAAGGTGGCCTTCCATTTGCTATGTTTAATCTGTTATGACCTACTCGCAAGTTACATAGCATGTGTTACATGTTATTCAATGACTTTTCGGAAATCTCTGTTCCTGGATGGATGGATGTTCGGTGTTCATTGCTTATATTTCTCCAGGTTATGCCTGAATGTCTCATTTCCGAGGAATAATCTGGTAGCTTATCAGCTTTATCGATATCTGAAGAGCTGCCATATCTTGGGAGGCTGGATGTCACACCAATTATGATTGGCCGTGGTATAAAGCTTAACCAATCAGCAGCGATCTGATTTTAGCCCCCGACAGGTGGCGCTCCCGCTAGCAATTAGCTTAAACAGATGGCGCTCGTGTCCTTTTCACTGGCCATGCCACGCTGTTATTTAAAGGGACTGTCCCACCTTTTTGAAAGTTGTCGAATCACACTTAACCCTCGCCCTACAGCCCTGACAGCCCCTGACAGCCCTGACAGCCCCCCCCCCCTGATATTTTTCTTGAATAAATTTTTACGCATGCAGTGCATCTTGCTAAAAAATTTGGTAGCTGAGTTTACAGCAATTATACGTTGGCTGTGAAAATTTATTTTAAATTGGTTTGGAAATTCGTGAAATAATGACTTTTGATGACGTCATGTTGGTAAACAAATAATAAATATTTGAAAAATCGTAGAAACTAGAGTTTTTAAGCAAATTGCAAACGCAATTCACCAAAGATACAAAATTGAATTGTCTTTAAAATGGCAATCTCAGATTTTCAAAATTTTGTTTTTGATCCCTAAAATAAAAAATATAATGTTTTTTAAAATAAAATCCCCACAAAATAAAAATTTCAAAGATATTAGAAAAACCGGAACATATGTGAGAGAACTAAGTATGGACAATACCCATACCAAATTTCAAAGTAATATCTTCATTTTTGACTGAGTGATGGCTTCCTAAGTGTAAGACACTGATGACGTCATTTTTTTATAACTTTTGTTGACATTTTAAGACAAGATACGAACAAATAATTACCTTTTTTGTATTTCTGAGCCAAAACTGGTCTAGTAACATGCCTTTTTATTTACATTTATCAATTTCTAATTTCGAGGTTTTCTGAAGAGCAAAATCGCTGTTCTGGACGTGGTAAATCCGAGGGCATTCACTTGACCTGGAAGGTCATCCGTGTACCTGAAACCTAAAAATCGCAAACTGTTAGCTTTCTCTCATGACAGGCAACATGCTGGTACTCACTGCATTGCTCTAAGTTGCTTGGTTTGGAAGTTAACAGGGGGGCTGTCAGGGCCCCCTCCCATAAGGCGAAGGTTAAAAGAACTCCCGTAGGGCGAGGGTTAATTGTATGTCTACATTTCAGGCGAGGTCAGCTGAACATGTTCGTGAACTTTTCTTCCGAAAAAAAATTGTTTATCTTGGAAGATATTCAACTTTTAGTTTTAAGCGGAAAGTTGGGTTGGTAACGTCATATGATTTTTTTTTATAACAGGGAAATCCTTTGTGCTGCCAAATGTAAGGCACAATTTTGTATCGACATCTATTGCGCAGAAATTATATTCGCAGAAGGTTTGCTAGCACTATCAGCTGGAGTTATTGCAGCAGTTGGCCGCCAGTGACCGCTAGTGAGCCAGGTGTTATGACGTCGCAAGCAAATGGTGCCACTAAATATTGCTTGATTTATTTATTTATAAATGAATAAATATTTAGCGTTAAATATTTAACTGGTACCATTTGCTTGCGACGTCATAACACCCTGACTCACTAATGGTCCCTGGCGGCCAACGGCTGCAACAACTCCAGCTGATAGTGCTAGCCTCTAGATTGCGAACTACCCGGGGATCGGGAAATGAAAGACGAAAATATTCCAAGGCTGACCTTAAAACAAGTCGGCAATCATTACCAGTTGGGTAAAGAGAGACGACCATGCCGGTTTAGAGGCCCGATTCAAATACACAAGGGCCTTACTTTTTACAGATGTCAAAATAAAACTCGAACATCATTTGTTTAGATCATTGCGGTTGTTTTAACTGCTACCATACTAAATTTAAATGCCAAGCCATCGAAATGGCTATCTCAACTTAACCCTCACCCTACGGGGGGGGCTGACAGCCCCCCCCCCCCCTGAGGTTTTTCTTAAATACCTTTTTACACATGCAAGGCATCTTGCTAAAATTTGCGGTAGCTGACTTTACAACAATTATACGTGCGCTGTAAAAATTTAATTGGAATTGGTGAAGCAGTTTGGGAGATAATCATGTTTTGATGACGTCATGTTGGTAAAAAAGAGAAATATTTGAAAAATCGTAGAAAACAGAGTTTTAAAGCAAATTGCAAACGCAATGCACCAAAGATACAAATTGGCATTCTCTTTAAAATGAATATCTCGGATTCTTAAAATGTTGGGTTTTTGACCCCTAAAATAAAGAATAAACTGAACTGTAATATATGTGAGAGAACTAAGTATGGACAATACCCATACAAAATTTCAAAGCAATATCTTTATTGTTGACTGAGTGATGGCTCCCTAAGTCTAAAAAACTGACGACGTCATTTGTTTTAAATAACTTTGTTTTACTTTTTTGACAAGATACGAACAAATGATTACCTTTTCTGTATTTCTGAGCCAAAACTGGTCTAGGAACATGCCTTTTTCTTTACATTTATCCATTTATAATTTTGAGGTTTTCTGAAGAGCAAAATCGCTGTTCTGGACGTGGTAAATCCAAGGTCATTCACTTGACCTGGAAGGTCACCCGTTGACCTGAAACCTAAAAATCGCATACTGTTATATTCCTCTCATGACAGGCAAGATGCTAGTTCTTACCGCATTGCTCTAAGTTGCTTGGTTTGGAAGGTAACAGGGGGGCTGTCAGCCTCCCCCCGTAGGGCGAAGGTGAAAAAGCTGTCGTAGGGCGAGGGTTAAATCTAATGTTAAGGTGGGATAGTCCCTTTAAATGATTGGATTTTTTTTATTTGTGAGTTATTATGACCATGTTCCAATGATGTATAACTAATGGTAGTTTGTGTGCGTTTACTGATGTCGTGTTTATTTTTATTTTCTGGTTTTACGTGTTAACCCGCGCACTGTAGGGTGGGGGGTTGATTTCCGCGCCCCCCCCCCCCCCCCCTCAGGTTTTTTCAGATAGCGAAAAACGGCGGCGCATAGCGCCGCCGGGTTTTAGCACACCTGTTAGGGCCTCAATTGCGCACACTTTGAAGAAAAAAATTGACCTCGGGTCATCTCAGGTCAGGTCACCAGACCAGGTCAAGTGACCCCATCTACAAAAACGTTTGCAGTTGTGCCAAAGCCAGAGTTTCTCACCCATCAGTTTGAAACGTACAGGGTGTCATGAGGGCACAAGTACTTACAATTCGTGTGTATCGGAATTTTGATATCGGTGACCTAAGGTAAGGAAAATTTCGTGACCTCTCCATAATAAGTCAATGGGGAAATTTTAAAATGCTTCCTATTTCAAGAATATGCATGTTATTAGTCCAATTACTGCTGGATCATGTTATTATAGAATGTTCTTGATGATCCAAGTGTAAATTTTGTTCAGTGACCCCTATGGGGTCACTGAACCTCAAAGGTAATCAAAGTTCACCTCAACCTCATTACCTCAAAGGTAATCAATGTTCACCATCACTTGTTTGTCAATAACTCGCGACATAATAAAGATAGAGAAGTAAAACCGACATAAATGTGTTTGCCTCGTCGAGACACGTCTCCTTATATGCAACATGACCTACTTGGGTGTTGACCTCAGGTCAAGGTCACGTGACCTGTGGTCAAACTTTGAAGTTGACCTAACAAGGTCACCATGTATATCATTCAAAACGCCTTGCCGAGACAAACACAGTGACGTAAACAGTGTTCCGTTAGCTTTAATACTTACTACTTCCTATGGCATCAATTTGGAATCCAATCTACACTCTATTTCGGCGCAAAAATGTTGTCAAAAATGGTTGTCAAAAATGACGCGTTGCTTTTGTGGCAATACCTTTTCGGGACGCGTGACAGCGGTGTGTACAACATTCACGTGTCATTCTCACGAGGGTCCCAATGCTGGCATTAGGCGCCCAAATGATCAATTTTTGACGAGTCAATATTTTGATCCAGCCCAATAGAAATGGTATTGGGGAAAATGACCGATTTACAAACGACAATTATGAAGCACTGGACAACAGTGATGGGATGAATGGCACATTGACATGAATATGTGTATTGTGGCTAATAATACAGGTTCAGCGTCAATGTTTAATAATCATCTTGGAAATTGATGCAATATTGCTTTATAAGTGCATGATTTTTTGATCCCTTGGCTCACCTGAATCAATTTTTTGACTCAAATTAAAATCACTCAAAATATTGATGCAGTAATTTTGGTGAATAATTTTGTTTAAAAAATACTTTTTTCATAATAATTTCACGTAATTACATTATAAAATTAGTTATATTTACTTACAAAATATAAATTCGAAATGTAAAAAGGTTATCCTAAGAAAATTACAGAAACATATTTGGTGTAATTTGTCGCCAGGTGATGGCGTCTCAATCTTTCCCGAAACAAACCAAAAAAAACTTACGTAAACAGTTTGAGTTGTGACCGAGGTGGATGGAGTAAACAGTTGTACATCAGATGGTGTGATTATTTTTGAAGACTGGCCATTTTCCATGGGACTAAATGCTTGTTAGTGAAATGTTGTCAATAATTGTGTCACTTTTTGTTATCATTAACCCGCCATTGACTGAGGGGGGCGTTTACCCCCCCCCCCCCCCCCCCCCCCCCTGATGAATGTTCGCAATAACTGAAAAACTAATAGCTTTTCAGCGTGAAACTTCGGGTACCTCCTTATACATCATAGATACGTCTTGTGTACAAAATGAAGAAATTTCGTCGATTTTTTATCTCGAGTTATAGCGAATTTAGTGACGTCACAACATGAGAGTTTTACACCAAAATCAGCTAAACTTTGCGAAGCCGTACAAATGCCACATTTGAAGCAAAATGCAATTGAAAAACACCAACAGATAACACATTTCAAGGGCTACCAACTGGCTATCTCGTTTTTTTAAAGTTGTAGTTTTTGACCCCCAAAACCTTTAAAAAACTTTTGGGGGGGTAAAATTATCACCAAACAAAATTGTATACAAATATTTAAAAAACGGAAGATATGTCAGAGAACCATAGCTAGGCAACTATCATACCAAATTTCAAACTGATATCTCAATTTTTGACTGACTTATGACATCTAAAGTATGGGTAACTCATGACGTCATATTTTGAAATTGCGTTTTTGGCTTTGATTGAGTAGATACAGAACAATGAATGCCACCACTGTATTTCTGAGCCAAAACTGGTATGGTAACATACCTTTTGTGTTTAGATTTAACAATTTAAAACTTTGACCTTCGGTGACCTGAACTTGACCCGAAATTGACATTTACTTCACGTAAATGAAGTCAGATGGTAAATTGACTATCACTATCGAATTATACGTGGAAAATAACTCATAAAACATGTGTTTCATGACTTTCGTAGATATTTTGAGCATAGTGACCTTTTGTGACCTGACCTTGACCTTGGCCAACAATCTCACTTTAGCTCATGCAGGACATGTATGTGCCTTTGGCAGCATTTTGGGTGAAACTGGTCGCAATCGAAGGCTTTGGATGGAAAGTATGGCCCATAAACTCAAATACGCCGATTTTGACCTTTGACCTGACCGTGACCTGACATTTGACCTCACTTTGACATTTTTTAGCATGGTTTATATTTGTCTCATGGAGAGATTTCGTGTTCCGCCTTGTGCGTCTCGCTGTGATCATTGGTTCGGAAGATAACCAGGGGGCGTTTAACGCCCCCCCCCCCCCCCAGTCAATGACATTCTGCTGAGACCTTAGTCAATGCCGGGTTAAGTACATTGCCTATAACAAGCTCCGCCCACTTTGCATACACAAATTGATTTGGTTTTTGTTTTAGTTACAGTACACAGTAGTTACTACATAGTTAGTTATTGATCACCTCAGTGTCAGCGGCAGTTCACAGTTTACAGTTCACCGTAGAGACAGTAACCCCACGACAGCACACAGGCACCGGCAAGAGGAGCGGCAGCACGCGCCGATCACGGCGAGCAGCACGCGCGGACAGCGGCGAGCAGGACGACAGCACGCGACAGCAGCAACGACCACGCTCCAACGCGGCAGCAGACGGATCCCCCTCCGCACTCCGGTCGCAGCTCACGCCCGGCCGGCGCCGACCCACCGACACCCCCCGAGAACGGGAATTCGCAGCGGCGCGTCAGGGAAAGGATGTCTTTGAGGATGTTTGAGTATATGGAAAGAATGGGAGGGGGGAGCAAGAGTGAGCAGATGATTACCACGTTTATGTTTGCGTGTGCAGTTGGTGCAACTGCACATATCGAGTGCGTATGTGTGTACATGCGTGTATGTGTGGGTGTGTTTGTATGTGCATGAGCGTGTCTTTGTGTGCGCATGATAACTTCAATATTTAGTTTTGGCAGCATTTTCAACTGTTCCCATTTATCGTAGTACTTGTCTATGTTTCTGGATAATCTAGTGGAGTGAAGCTCCTTGTGGGCTTCTAATTGCAGGCTGCTATAAAAATGTTGAATCGATGGCTTACAATTGTGATGTCGAGCACTATATATAGTTATTTTTGCAATGGAGCATATTATTATGTGCGTTTTTTCACATTCATCAAGGTTTGGAAAAACCCATGTTCTCCTGCTAAAGTTGCATACGAGTCCAAAGTATGATCTCAGTACGTCCGAGAAAAAAAAAATGAAAGTCTGAACCGCCATGCACTCCCAAAAAAGATGCTTTAGTGTTTCCACATTAGAAGAACAAAAGGAGCAGGAGTTGTTTTCAGTTTTGCCGATAATGTGTACAAATTTGTTGGTGGCTATGATTCTTGATATCAGACGAAAGTGGAATGCTTGAATATATGTGTTCTTAGTAGCAGTACTTATATCCAGCATACTCCCAGATTGGAAATGACTAACATCTCTAATCCATTTCTCTTTCAGTGTTTTCTGCGATTTTCCGTATTGTGTCTTTAGACGCGAGATGTATTATTTATATGCCAGCCGTGATATTCTAGCAGTTGTTTGAACTACATTTATTCTATGAGGAATGAGAGGGTAGAGAATACGATATTTGTAATTTGACTCCTTGACTATACTTGGAGGACTTCTTATAAGAGAGGCGTAACAAAGAAACTCCATTTGAATCCCATACCTAGTTTCTAAATCATGTTTACTATAAAGTGTTCCTGTTGTATTATTTATAAGATGCGCTATGGATCTAAGTCCCGCACTATCCCATGTTCTTATTATACTGTTCCTATATTTTGAAACGTTGGAAAACCAAAGTTTCTCAGTTATTATTTGGTTACTTCTTTGGTTGAATGAGTCCCAGAAATCGCTCCAGGCTGAGATAACCTCTTTCCAGAAAGGATTTTGTAGTTTGAATTGAACTTTCGCAAGGGCTGTTGTTCCATACGTTAATGGTTTTGGAATAGGGGGTAATTCCTTCTGTATCAAAATAGAAAAATCGTGTTTGGAACTGTAGTCTTTTTAACCATGTCACTTTCATACTTTTAACAAAACTGTTAACATCTATCATTTGTAACCCATCGTCCTCGAGGCCTTGCACAACTTTCGTTCGTTTAACTTTGTCATTCTTATCCCCCCCCCCCATATAAAACGAAATAGTTTTGTCTCAATCTGCTTGATGTCGGTTTTGCAGTATGTAGGTAATAACAAAAATAAGTGAACTAGTTGAGATATTAGCAAGGATTTAACGACAGAAATCCTCCCTATTAAAGTTATATGTCTCCTTTTCCATTGCAAAATTTATTTTCTCAACTAGGGGTAACCTGTGCTTTAGATTTGTTGTAAATATTGATTCGTTGTTAGCACTAAACGGTATACCTAAGATGTTTAGTTCCTTAACGCAATGTATCTGAGGTAGATTACTTTGTGAACAATTTAAATGAGTCCCAATAGGAAGTCATTTCGTTTTTTGAACATTTAATTTCAACCCGGACGTGGATGACAACTTTTATATTTCTGATACGGCACCAGTAATCGATTTTGGCTCATCCAGGAATAAAATTAAATCATCAGCGTATTGGGAGAGGCGCACTTCTACTTCGTTGTACAACGTGATACCACGCATTTCCTTGGATTGTTTTATGAGATTTGTTAGTGGTTCCACCGCGAGATTAAAGAGATAACCTGAAACAGGATCTCCTTGCCTTATTCCGCAATTCATGTGTACGTTTTCTCCTAAAAATCTATCCATAAGTATCCGTGCGAAGTTATTTTTGTTTAAGTAAGCAAGTTGCGGCAAATATTTAATTTTGTGTCCAAAATTTCAACAATCTAGCGTTTTTACCAAGAAATTCCACGATATGCTTTCAAATGCCGCTTCAAAATCTGCAGCAACTATGTAGCCACTGCGTTCTTCATCGTTTACTTTTTGTATTACGTCATACACTAATCTACTGTTTTCTGCGATGCATCGCCCCTTGATATAAGCTGATTGTGACTGTGGTATAATGCCATTCATTACATTTTTTTTTCTATTAGTTATGGCTACAGAAATTATTTCAAAATCTACGTTTGGTAGAGAAATAGGTCGCCATCCTTTAAATGTGTCGAACGGTTTTCCAGCTTTGGGGATCAACGTAACTATGGCTTCCCTGTGTGTTAGCGGAAAAGAGCCATCTGATATACTTTGATTTAGAGTTCGGAACAGAAAAATACCCAAGTGATCCCAAAAGAGTTTGAAAAAGCTTGATGTGAACCCGTTTGAGCCTGGCGATTTTCCCGTTTTCATTGACATTAGAGTTGTACTTAATTCGCTCATTGAGATAGGCTCTTCTAATTTTTGTTTTTGCTCATCACTAAGCTTCTTTTTAATATTGCGATCAAGAAACTCACTCATACCTGAATTGTTAACGCTAGAATTAGCGGTGTATCGCTCGCTGAGTTGTTTACTAAACATGGATATTATTGTATTTTTGTGTGTAACTATTTTACCGTTTACTTTCAGCATTTGTATTGATTTAAGCTTTCCATTTGCTTTTTCTAGGGATAAGAAATATTTTGAACATTTTTCTCCTTCATCAGCCAACGTACTCTTGATCTTGTGATGAGTCCTTGAATTTTCGGTTCTCGGATCTTTTCAATATGTTTTTGAGCGAGTAAGAGGCTATCAGCGTCATTTTCTTTCCCGCTTAAGGCAAACTTTTCTCACAGTTTATTAATATGTGTTACAGCCTCCTGTTCTATCTTACGAAGTATTCTAGCTTTGCGTTTGGAATATCTTACAGTTTCTCCTCTGATGAGCATTACAAGCGTTTTATAAAACAAGTTTAATAGAAACAGTGAACTGTATTTCCCCAAAGTTCAAATAATTTGATCTAAACGAGTCTGAATATGTTGGATACGCATATTGCCCAACTGTTTCGAGTATAACTGACTTGATTGTAGATACGTACACGTCATCCTGCATAAGTGAATCATTGAACTTCCATAGGCCTGGTCCGCGTGGTTCGTCTGTCGTTTTTAGAGATAGGGTTACAGCATTGTGGTCCGTCCTGTAGCCCGACCTGATATTGGATTCGCCTACAGCGTTAACTATGCGATCGCTTATGAACACCATATCGATTCTACCGTATTTTAAGGGGTCCACGTACATTCTCGGTCGTTCGAATGTTCGTGCCTCCAAATGTCTATCAAACTATATGTCTCCGTTATTTTTCATGAATTCTGCTTTAGCACATGCATTGTTATCGTGTATATAGTTTGAGTCATTAAGACGATCGATTACAAAATTAAAGTCTCCGGCTATAATTATATTGTCTTGAGGGACCTGTTGGAACAGCTGATCAATATCACTAAAGAACTCAGGGCAGTCTTCATTTGGCCCATAAATACTTACAAGTGTGTATACTTGTGAATGTACTTTGCAAATGATGGCTACGTAATTTCCATCGGAGTCATACTGTTCAGATATTAGATCATGCTGTAATTTTGTTCTTATCAATATGGAAGTGCCTCTACTGTTCGAAGTTTTGCAAGCATGGTAACACTTCCCCGGCCACAGTCTATCAGCCTGAGCGCACCCCTGCACGGGTCGGTACTGCGCGCCGGACTCGGACAGGCGCTGCACCGCCTCGGGGACCGCGATCCAGATCGGCGCCAAGTCACGGGACCGGCACGCGAGGATGTCACCAGACCTGGTGAACACGGAGAAAATGACCATCTCCTTCTTCAGCCACAAAAGGTCCGAAAACATCGCCTGTCTGCGAGGGGTCAGCGACTCGGACACGTACAGTCTCTGTCGGAGCCGAGCGCCGCTGAGGTAACTCTGTCAGGACTTTGCCATTCTTCAGCCTAATTTGCGCCTTCACCTGAGTGCGGTCTAGGGAGTGCCTCGGGTACTGTTGCACTATGGACCGGATCAGCTCGGCCGCGTCCTCCCAGCGAGACAGGGCCTGCAGCTCTGGCCCGGAGAAAATTAGGCAGGTCAGCCGTTTCTCCTGCTGCTGGCGGTCCTCGCTGAGCTCAATCTGCTGCAGCCGTCGTCTCAGATCCACCGTCTCCGTCTGCAAATGCAGGATGTCTAGGTCGGCCGAGTGCTGCCGGTCGGATACCGCCGAGAGCGAGTCCATGGCAAACGACAGCGACTCCTCCACTCCAGTGCCACCATACGCCTGTCGTTAGAATCCTTGATCTTCTTCACACACTTTTCATTTTCGCGCACTATAAATGCCTTCTGTTCAGCACACAAGTCACTTTGCCCCTCTTGTGTCGGGGAACACGCCTTTCGCTATTTGTTCATAACTGGACCACTCGCTCACAACACTAACCGCTGACCGGGCTCGCTCGCACCGGCAGACACACGCGCGGAGCGCCGCCTCACGCGTCCGACCCGGCCAAGGTCAGCCGGTCAACTGACGCAAATTGAAATTGACGCATCAATATTTTTTAAGGGGACCTAGTGCCAGCAAATGAATGGCAATTGTGCAATTACAATAAAACAAACTATAGGTAGGTACCTAGGTTGAGATAGGTGCTCAAACCTTGTCAGAAGTATCTGCCCCTTCCCGGATTTGCTTAATAACCTGAAAACTATGATAGATATTAACGTGAAACTTCTCGTACCTTATCCGGCATCAAGTATAAGTCTTCTCATTAACTCTCAATGAAATTGATGTAGTATTTCGGGAGATAATGACGTTTTAATGACGTCATGTCATGCCCATTTTTGTTGGAAAAACGAAAAATGTTGGGAAAATCGTAAAAATAGAGTTTTGAAGCAAATTGCAAATAAAAAACATCAAAAGAAAGGAAATTACATTTTCTTCAAAATGGTTATCTTTGATTTTCGAAATTTTGGGTTTTGAATCCCAAATATTAACAAAACTGAATTTTTGTGAATTTGAAAAATGAATTTATTACGCTCGAATACCAAAATAAGGTGACCGGCCCAAATCCGCGGATAAAAATGGGGTACCTTTTTGCCACAAAAAAGATTCCCCCCCCAAAAAAAAACGACGGCTGGATCCGCCAGTGCAGTTCACACCCACCTCACGCTGCGCTCTTACCCTTGCCAGCCTCACACTTCAAAACCTTCAGTGCCACTCATCGTCATTCACCCACGTAAGCCATTATCCACCAGTTTCGCGTGACGCCACCTCATCACACGATAATCGGCCTGAAGCCACAAATGCAGCATTCAAGCCGCCTTTAATTGTACGTGTTATGCAGGCAGCAGCAGCCAAGGCAGACATTAATCCTGGGCTTATTTTGAAAGCTCGCATGTCTCCCAGCCTGGTGGCCGTGTGACTCGCATGACGCCGGTCATAGGAGCGTGTAGGACCGGAGCGATAGCGTGCAGTTAGCTCTACTCCTGTGACGTGGGCGTCCATCACCCGTCACACCGGGACCTCCAAGTGTGTCCCTAGTCATCTCACAGTTGTCTTCGAAACACTTCTATGGCCATACATACACTGTTCATCCCGATGGATTTTGATTGTCGTTGTTCTGGATGAATCATCAGACTCGGATGGCGATCGACTATCCTTTTAAAGGCAGTGTGTCTTGCTGATACATAACATTATTTTGGGGTTTCACACGGTATTGTAGAGCAAACAAATATAGCTATCGAATAATTATTTCGCCCAATTCGCGCTAGTTATTATAATATTTTTAAAACCCTAATTAATTGCCTGGAAGGCACTATGCCACAAGTTATCGGCAGACGCCAGAGAGAGCCAACCATCACTTAAGTATCGATAGAAACTGCTTACTTATTACTAACTAAACAAGCCAATTCCTCTATTAATGTACATAGTTGTCATTAAAACGCTTCGTTTCGTATTTCCACTTCATCCGTAAGCCCTTCTGATTACCTTCACTGTGGAAAAGTGGACTGTGACGGTCGTTTTTTGTCGATATCGAAAACGAAAATGGGTAAAAGCCATTTTGCCTTTTGCATTTTGCAAAAAACATTTTGAAGTGAAGTGAAAATTCAACTAAAGGGCTCAAGATGTGAAGTTTGTCGCTGTCAAACGTCAAGAAATTGCTGCTTATGAAAAAACAAGATTTCGACTAATCGAAATAGTAG
>JAXIVJ010013308.1:0-37614 GCA_036785665.1 Chirona hameri | reverse complement strand
GATGGACGGATGGACGGATGGACGGATGGACGGATGGACGGATGGACGGATGGACGGGTGGACGGTGGACGGGTGGACGGGTGGACGGGTGGACGGGTGGACGGGTGGACGGGTGGACGGGTGGACGGGTGGACGGGTGGACGGATGGACGGATGGACGGATGGACGGATGGACGGATGGACGGATGGACGGATGGACGGATGGACGGATGGACGGATGGACGGATGGACGGATGGACGGATGGACGGATGGACGGATGGACGGATGGACGGATGGACGGATGGACGGATGGACGGATGGACGGATGGACGGATGGACGGATGGACGGATGGACGGATGGACGGATGGACGGATGGACGGATGGACGGATGGACGGATGGACGGATGGACGGATGGACGGATGGACGGATGGACGGATGGACGGATGGACGGATGGACGGATGGACGGATGGACGGATGGACGGATGGACGGATGGACGGATGGACGGATGGACGGATGGACGGATGGACGGATGGACGGATGACGGATGGACGGATGGACGGATGGACGGATGGACGGATGGCGACGGATGGACGGATGGACGGATGGACGGATGGACGGATGGACGGATGGACGGATGGACGGATGGACGGATGGACGGATGGACGGATGGACGGGGACGGATGGACGGATGGACGGATGGACGGATGGACGGATGGACGGATGGACGGATGGACGGATGGACGGATGGACGGATGGACGGATGGACGGATGGACGGATGGACGGATGGACGGATGGACGGATGGACGGATGGACGGATGGACGGATGGACGGATGGACGGATGGACGGATGGACGGATGGACGGATGGACGGATGGACGGATGGACGGATGGACGGATGGACGGATGGACGGATGGACGGATGGACGGATGGACGGATGGACGGATGGACGGATGGACGGATGGACGGATGGACGGATGGACGGATGGACGGATGGACGGATGGACGGATGGACGGATGGACGGATGGACGGATGGACGGATGGACGGATGGACGGATGGACGGATGGACGGATGGACGGATGGACGGATGGACGGATGGACGGATGGACGGATGGACGGATGGACGGATGGACGGATGGACGGATGGACGGATGGACGGATGGACGGATGGACGGATGGACGGATGGACGGATGGACGGATGGACGGATGGACGGATGGACGGATGGACGGATGGACGGATGGACGGATGGACGGATGGACGGATGGACGGATGGACGGATGGACGGATGGACGGATGGACGGATGGACGGATGGACGGATGGACGGATGGACGGATGGACGGATGGACGGATGGACGGATGGACGGATGGACGGATGGACGGATGGACGGATGGACGGATGGACGGATGGACGGATGGACGGATGGACGGATGGACGGATGGACGGATGGACGGATGGACGGATGGACGGATGGACGGATGGACGGATGGACGGATGGACGGATGGACGGATGGACGGATGGACGGATGGACGGATGGACGGATGGACGGATGGACGGATGGACGGATGGACGGATGGACGGATGGACGGATGGACGGATGGACGGATGGACGGATGGACGGATGGACGGATGGACGGATGGACGGATGGACGGATGGACGGATGGACGGATGGACGGATGGACGGATGGACGGATGGACGGATGGACGGATGGACGGATGGACGGATGGACGGATGGACGGATGGACGGATGGACGGATGGATGGATGGATGGACGGATGGATGGATGGATGGATGGATGGATGGATGGATGGATGGATGGATGGATGGATGGATGGATGGATGGATGGATGGATGGATGGATGGATGGATGGATGGATGGATGGATGGATGGATGGATGGATGGATGGATGGATGGATGGATGGATGGATGGATGGATGGATGGATGGATGGATGGATGGATGGATGGATGGATGGATGGATGGATGGATGGATGGATGGATGGATGGATGGATGGATGGATGGATGGATGGATGGATGGATGGATGGATGGATGGATGGATGGATGGATGGATGGATGGATGGATGATGGATGGATGGATGGATGGATGGATGGATGGATGGATGGATGGATGGATGGATGGATGGATGGATGGATGGATGGATGGATGGATGGATGGATGGATGGATGGATGGATGGATGGATGGATGGATGGATGGATGGATGGATGGATGGATGGATGGATGGATGGATGGATGGATGGATGGATGGATGGATGGATGGATGGATGGATGGATGGATGGATGGATGGATGGATGGATGGATGGATGGATGGATGGATGGATGGATGGATGGATGGATGGATGGATGGATGGATGGATGGATGGATGGATGGATGGATGGATGGATGGATGGATGGATGGATGGATGGATGGATGGATGGATGGATGGATGGATGGATCGATAGATCGATAGATAGATAGATAGATAGATAGATAGATAGATAGATAGATAGATAGATAGATAGATAGATAGATAGATAGATAGATAGATAGATAGATAGATGGATGGATGGATGGATGGATGGATGGATGGATGGATGGATGGATGGATGGATCGATCGATAGATCGATAGATAGATAGATAGATAGATAGATAGATAGATAGATAGATAGATAGATAGATAGATAGATAGATAGATAGATAGATAGATAGATAGATAGATAGATAGATAGATAGATAGATAGATAGATAGATAGAAAACCAGCTTGCCTCAGTAAAAGTTGCTTAGATTTTATATTATCTCAGGAAAAGTGTCAAATTTGCGCCGATTTCAGGTGGTTGTGGGGGGGGGGGCATGGCCCGTGGCCCCCCTCTGGACCCGCCCATGGACACAGAACATTGGTTTTAGGAAAGAATATGTGCATTGGAGATGCACTTTACATCTAATAACTTTGAAAATCTGGTGAGGTACAGTACTCCAAGCAAGGTTAGCAAGTCGGCCCCAATTAATGTGGTGAGAATGCTAACTTTTTGTCCAAAAGATAGGCTTATCACAAGCTTAGCTTTTAATTTTCTACTGAAGCTGGGCAGACAAATATCCAATTTCTGTTCTGGTGTTGGATCATGTCCAGACACTTGAGTCCATGGTGGCCAAATTTAGAGACTTAGATGGAATTGAGGGATGTCAAAATTGTATGTCTTCAAAAATCAAAAATCAAAAATCAAAAATGATAGCATGAAGGAGGTGTCTGGGTCTAAAATCACGAAAAAGAGTTAAAAATTGTCATTTTTTTTTAAAGCTGGACACCTCATTTCATGCTATCACATAGAATCAACATGAAATCATTTGTACATACCTCCCCCTAACTTCCTGAATTTGCCCACAATGTTCGAGCCAGGTGCACAAAACTGCCGAAGTCTGGACTGGACAGTACACACATACTACAACTGGACAGTACCATACTGTGCATGATTTAATTACAGCAACCATTGTTGAAATTAGTTTCGCTGTGCAACTTTACAAATTATGTAGCAATGAGCAACTGATGAACAATGAGCAGTGAGCACCTTATACCTACAATGTCACCTAATTTTGAAAGCTGAAATCAGATAACTACAAAAAGACAATGATACCTGTTAAAAAGGAAACTACAAAATGGCAATGATACCTGTTAAAAAGGAACTGAAAAGGATAATGATACAATCCAATCTGTAGCCTTGTTTTCCCTTTTTCCATAAATATGGTAGCATATTTATTATTAACCAAGGCAAATAACCAAGGTTCCTCTCATCTGCAAAATATATGAAAAACTTGTGCATGACTATGTTACCACCTATATGGAAGAAGAGCATATCTTCCGTGACGACCAGCACGGATTCAGAAGAAAACACTCAACCTGTTCAGCCCTATTAACTATCAGTGACCAAATTATAAACGGCATGGACAGATCCGAAATCTCTTTAGTTACACTTATCGACTTAACCCTATTTGTAACAGGGGGGGGGCGGATTCCGCCCCCCCCCCTCATGTTTTTCGCAGATATCTCCAGAACGGCTGGGAGCAGGCCCATGAAATTTTGGGACTTTTCATAGAATTGAATACCGCATTTGGAGTCAAAATTTTGAGTTCTTAACCTGAACAGAGGCGGTTCCAGGGTACAGTTTTGGGTGGGTTCGGAGGCGATATTTGGCGATAATACGGAAATGCGATCTTCACGGTTTCTTCGTAATTGCCTCAAGCATGAAGGAGTTACATTGGTTCACGGTGATTGCAAAATTGCAAATTAGTTGATGTTAATTAAATATCATTAAAATGTCATGGCAGAGGCGGTTTCAGGGGCTTGAAAAGGGGGGGGGGGGTTCCAGGAAGTATTCAATGCTTGGCGGGAAGCAAATAGAGCAATGTAAGGGGCATTTATAGTTATCAAGATGTAAAAGATAGCTTCTGCTTCCATCATTTGGATAATTTATTACATATAGAGTTTCAGGGGCGTGTTCAGGCACATGAAAAGGGGGTGACTGGCTTGGTGATGACGATATGCCAGCGATAACGGCGCAATAGACGGTTAGCTTATAATTATATATGCACATATGAAGCCAGGAAAGGGAATAAAGTCATTTTTGCAGAGGCGCGCTCAGGAATGGAAGAAAGGGGGTCATATTATTGCAAGGAAACTAAGAGGCATGGGCGTACAATGACATAACATACTGTAGTTTTCGGACGAAACACGCACCACAGGCTACTCTACGAACGATTATAAGATAATAGGCGAGCCCAGGTGGGTAAAAGGGGGGTAAGTAATGTTAATTGAAGTTGTAAGTGAAATAGTCACTGTTGACTAGTTAGTATCATAATAGCGGATAATATACTTATCAAAAGGTATTGAGCCGCCCCAGTTTGGATCCTGCATACGCCTATTATGAAGTACAACATGCAAAAAGGAACTATCCAGGATCAGTAACATATTTATAGTGCTGGGTAGCAACTTGTCTGCGGTTAATATTTTTTCCAATTTTACCCCCCTTTTTAACTAACCTGGTATCGCCTATGGCAAAAAAAAATAACTGTTTTGCCTGATGTCACAATCACATACCATTTCATTTCTTAAAAACACATCTAAAAATGGTTTTATTACTCATTTACTTCACCCCATATTGAGTGACCTGCACACGCCTATGATTTTATAATTTTCAAACGCCACTGTCATATATCAATTTCCAATTCAATCTCTATCGATTCGTATTAATTGTGTTAAAATCGGTCGATAAACATGAAAGCTATGTTGGATCAACAATACCACTAAAATTTGTGGTTTTTGCCCCCCTGTTGCCCTCCTATCAAAATTTTTTATTTTTGTATTATTTAGAAATGTAGATCGTGTTGAGGGGAACCAAACGCCGTTTCATTTTCGAAAATCGGACGGGTAGATCTCGAGATCTCTGGGGGGGGGGGGGGGGGCGGGATCCCCCCCCCCCCCTGTTACAAATAGGGGTAACTAGGAGCCTGTTACAAATAGGGTTAAATCGCTGTTTTGACGTGATTGACCACGAGCTGCTACTAAATAAAATAAAAATGCTTCAAATTTCCACGGGATGGTTCCGAGGTGATCTATGTGGCCATACTCAGAACGTTCGCGTGGGGGGAAATGCCTCCAACTCCCGCCCCATTACTATAGGCACTTTTCAAGGCATGTGTCTCCGACCATTGCTATACAACATTGCAACTAATGACTTTAATTGTTTTATACTGAAAGAAATGGACGGATTCCGTATCACCACTGTCCGATATGCAGATGATAGTCAAATCGCCATCACCAGTCCCAGAAAAGGTTTAACCCTATTTGTAACAGGGGGCAGATTCCGCCCCCCCCCTCTCATGTTTTTCGCAGATATCTCCAGAACGGCTGGGAGCAGGCCCATGAAATTTTGGGACTTTTCATAGAATTGAATACCGCATTTGGAGTCAAAATTTTGAGTTCTTAACCTGAACAGAGGCGGTTCCAGGGTACAGTTTTGGGTGGGTTCGGAGGCGATATTTGGCGATAATACGGAAATGCGATCTTCACGGTTTCTTCGTAACTGCCTCAAGTATGAAGGAGTTACATCGGTTCACGGTGATTGCAACAAGTGCGAATTAGTTGATGTTAATGAAATATCATTAAAATTGCATGGCAGAGGCGGTTTCAGGGGCTTGAAAAGGGGGGGGGGGGTCCAGGAAGTATTCAATGCTTGGCGGGAAACAAATAGAGCAATGCAAGGGGCATTTATAGTTATCAAGATGTAAAATATAGCTTCTGCTTCCATTACTTGCATAATTTATTACATATAGAGTTTCAGGGGCGTGTTCAGGCACATGAAAAAGGGGGTGACTGTCTTGGTGATGACGATATGCCAGCGATAACGGCGCAATAGACGGTTAGCTTATAATTATATATGCACATATGAGGCCAGGAAAGGGAATATAGTCATTTTTTGCAGAGGCGCGCTCAGAAATGGAAGAAAGGGGGTCATATTATTGCAAGGAAACTAAGAGGCATGGGCGTACAATGACATAACATACTGTAGTTTTTGGATGAAACACGCACCACAGGCTACTCTACGAACGATTAAAAGATAATAGGCGAGTTCAGGTAGGGTAAAAGGGGGGTAAGCAATGTTAATTGAAGTTGTAAGTGAAATAGTCACTGTTGACTAGTTAGTATCATAATAGCGGATAATATACTTATAACAAGGTATTGAACCGCCCCAGTTTGGATCCTGCATACGCCTATGATAAAGTACAACATGCAAAAAGGAACTATCTACGATCAGTAACATATTTATAGTGCTGGGTAGCAACTTGTCTGCGGTTAATATTTTTTTCCAATTTTACCCCACTTTTTCACTAACCTGGTACCGCCTATGGCAAAAATATGATTTTTAACTGTTTTGTCTAATGTCACAATCACATACCATTTCATTTATTAAAAATAAAAATAAATGGTTTTATTACGCATTTACTTCACCCCCATATTGAGTGACCTGCACACGCCTATGGTTTTTGAATTTTCAAACGCCACTATCATATATCAATTTCCAATTCAATCTCTATCGATTCGTATTAGTTGTGTTAAAATCGGTCGATAAACATGAAAGCTATGTTGGATCAAAAATGCCACTACAATTTGTGGTTTTTGCCCCCCTGTTGCCCCCCTATCAAAAATTTAGATTTTATTATTATTTAGGAATGTAGATCGTGTTGAGGAGAACCAAACGCCGTTTCATTTTGGAAAATCGGACGGGTAGATCTCGAGATCTCATGGGGGGGGGGCGGAATCCGCCTCCCCCTGTTACAAATAGGGGTAGCCAGGAGCCTGTTACAAATAGGGTTAACTGAAATGCAGAACGCATTAGAAAAAGGTGCTCGACATTAGCCGTTTTCACGAAGGATTTTGCGTTTCGGGCGATTGGGGCGTTTGGGGCGTTTGGGGCGTTTGGGGTAAATGGGTCTATAGCTCGTAAGAACACGGCTTTTCCCGGTGATTTTTTTGTATCAATCGCAATTTTATGAATTAATGTATAAGTATATGCTCTTACAATTCAATATTTCCCGTTAGTTTGCTTTGAATATTCAAAATCTTGAGCAAATCAGCGACATTTCAGCGATTGTGTGAGTGCTAAAACATTAACCCAATATTAGGGAAAATGCATACCTAAACATGATGGATGTTCTCTTTCAAGAATTGTGTCCTGGCAACCCAAAAACAATTCTCACAAACACCGTGTTAGGACTAATTTACCAAATTATAAAACACAAAACAATATGTGCGGAACAGGAAGACCAGGAAGATTAATATGTGGACCAACACCGATGGTAATTTTTGTCAACTCGTTTCCTCCAATAATGCCACACAATTCCCGTCACATCAAGATAACACAGCAAGCTATAAAGCAGGTGGCTAGGCAGGTATCGAAGCAAGGCGTTCAACATGTGTCACAATACTCTAACAGACGGGTCTGTCTGGCAGAGGACTGGTCTGGTCTGGTCTGGATCTCAGCAGGGTCACAATACTCTAACAGACGGGTATGTCTGGCAGAGGACTGGTCTGGTCTGGTCTGGATCTCAGCAGGGGACACAATACCAGGGGTGGTAAAAACGCTTCAAGCCACCTAATCTGGTATTGGCAAATTCGGCCCCAGGTATAAGTACCGCGGCATGAAATGTCATTTACTGGCTCGACATAGTGACTTTTGCTCACAGTGCGATGACACAGACAAGGGCGGATCCAGAATGGGTGGTTTGGGTCAGTTGGGGGGGGGGGGGGCAAATCCCAAAAGTCTCACACAATTCTGAAAACTCATCAGATTTCGCTTGCTTATGCATCGATAACTGATTTAAAACCAGCTTGCCTCAGTAAAAGTTGCTTAGATTTTATATTATCTCAGGAAAAGTGTCAAATTTGCGCCGATTTCAGGTGGTTGTGGGGGGGGGGGCATGGCCCGTGGCCCCCCTCTGGACCCGCCCATGGACACAGAACATTGGTTTTAGGAAAGAATATGTGCATTGGAGATGCACTTTACATCTAATAACTTTTAAAATCTGGTGAGGTACAGTACTTCAAGCAAGGTTAGCAAGTCGGCCCCAATTAATGTGGTGAGAATGCTAACTTTTTGTCCAAAAGATAGGCTTATCACAAGCTTAGCTTTTAATTTTCTACTGAAGCTGGGCAGACAAATATCCAATTTCTGTTCTGGTGTTGGATCATGTCCAGACACTTGAGTCCATGGTGGCCAAATTTAGAGACTTAGATGGAATTGAGGGATGTCAAAATTGTATGTCTTCAAAAATCAAAAATCAAAAATCAAAAATGATAGCATGAAGGAGGTGTCTGGGTCTAAAATCACGAAAATGAGTTAAAAATTTTCATTTTTTTTTTTAAAGCTGGACACCTCATTTCATGCTATCACATAGAATCAACATGAAATCATTTGTACATACCTCCCCCTAACTTCCTGAATTTGCCCACAATGTTCGAGCCAGGTGCACAAAACTGCCGAAGTCTGGACTGGACAGTACACACATACTACAACTGGACAGTACCATACTGTGCATGATTTAATTACAGCAACCATTGTTGAAATTAGTTTCGCTGTGCAACTTTACAAATTATGTAGCAATGAGCAACTGATGAACAATGAGCAGTGAGCACCTTATACCTACAATGTCACCTAATTTTGAAAGCTGAAATCAGATAACTACAAAAAGACAATGATACCTGTTAAAAAGGAAACTACAAAATGGCAATGATACCTGTTAAAAAGGAACTGAAAAGGATAATGATACAATCCAATCTGTAGCCTTGTTTTCCCCTTTTTCCATAAATATGGTAGCAATACCCAAAGCGGCTTTCTCGGCGCACTAAATACAGCTAAATACAAACAACAACAATAAGTTTTCGGCGGCGTAACCTTCATGTGGGAAAGAGTACTTCAACTTGGGGAGGTAATGAAGTTTTGATTTTGACGCTATATTTGTGATTGTTAGTAGAAACTGGCTGATTTGTATGTGTTCACCCTTTATGATGTCTGTGAGCATGATTTTAGCTGGTTGCGTGCGGTTCACGTTGTTATATTATATTCGCGGTTTATTGATCCCACTTCTGCGCCACATTCGGCGACGGCGATCATATTTCTAGGAAGCATTTTGCTTATTATTTGATTAATAAGCTGTTTCTATACTAATTATATGTGAGACATTAATTTTACACTGAATATGGTGCTCCAGTCTGCAAAATGTGGCAGGTTGCAACAAGATCTAGTCGTGACAGCTTGGGGCAGCCTGTGAAAAATTTGAGGCAGTTCTTTTTATTTTTGCTTAGGGTGGGGGCGAGGGGGGGTGGGGGAAATTGTTGCCCAGGGCGGAGTAAGATTGTGTGCAAATTTAGGAATATACCTCTTCCCAGCTAACAATTTGACGTCACAATGTTGTGACAAGGTTGCAACACAACGTTGTAACAACCTTATTTTTTTCACTCCCAAGAACATTGTTACGTTACCTTGCGGTGATTACAAAACATTGAAACAATGTTGTTAACAACGTTACTTTTGACAAGCATGAATAACGTGGCTAATGTGGTCGCTCATTGATCTTAGTAGATGGTGGATATACTCAATTTAAGTAATTGTACCACATTGCAAGATGTTCTTCCCAAGTTACTAGAACAAAGTTGTGACATGGTAACGATACAACGGTGCTGCAAAATTTAGTAGCAACATTTATGCAACATAGTTCTCCACAACATTCACAACATCGCAGCGTTGTCAAAACGTAAAATTCCAACTTGCTACCATATTTAATAACTGTCATAATAACTGGAACTGTCATATATATCATATTGCCAATGGAGAAGGCCACTGGTATTGCCTAATGTGTCTGCCTAGTCAATTGCTTGAGTTGATTCGAGCTACGGAAGACGAGAACATAGCTGTGTTAGGCTGTGCCGCTGCGCAGCCTCGTACTGTGGTGCAGTCTACCGTTTCAGGAGCGCAGTCTCAGAACAACGCAGCCTCGTACTGCGGTGCAGTCTACCGCTTCAGGAGCGAAGTCTCAGAATAACGCAGCCTCGTACTGCAGTGCAGTCTACCGCTTCAGGAGCGCAGTTTCAGAACAACGCAGCCTCGTACTGCAGTGCAGTCTACCGCTTCAGGAGCGCAGTCTCAGAACAACGCAGCTGAATATCCGCCCTGTGGCGCCCGGCAGAGTGTTACCGACCGCAGTGTACAGCTGAGTGTTACCGACCACAGTGTACGGCTGAGTGTTACCGACCGCAGTGTACGGCTGAGTGTTACTGGCCGCAGTGTACGGCTGATTGTTACCGACCGCAGTGTACGGCTGAGTGTTACCGACCGCAGTGTACAGCTGAGTGTTACCGACCACAGTGTACGGCTGAGTGTTACCGGCCACAGTGTACGGCTGAGTGTTACCGACCACAGTGTACGGCTGAGTGTTACCCACCGAAGTGTACGGCTGAGTGTTACCGACCACAGTGTACGGCTGAGTGTTACAGACCACAGTGTACGGCTGAGTGTTACCGACCGCAGTGTACGGCTGAGTGTTACCCACCGCAGTGTACGGCTGAGTGTTACCGACTGCAGTGTACGGCTGAGTGTTACCGGCCACAGTGTACGGCTGAGTGTTACCGGGCACAGTGTACGGCTGAGTGTTATCGGCCGCAGTGTACGGCTGAGTCTTACCGACCACAGTGTACGGCTGAGTGTTACCGGCCACAGTGTACGGCTGAGTGTTACCGACCGCAGTGTACGGCTGAATGTTACCGGCCACAGTGTACGGCTGAGTGTTACCGACCACAGTGTACGGCTGAGTGTTACCGGCCACAGTGTACGGCTGAGTGTTACCGACCACAGTGTACGGCTGAGTGTTACCGACCGCAGTGTACGGCTGAGTGTTACCGGGCACAGTGTACGGCTGAGTGTTACCGACTGCAGTGTACGGCTGAGTGTTACCGACCACAGTGTACGGCTGAGTGTTACCGACCGCAGTGTACGGCTGAGTGTTACCGACCGCAGTGTACGGCTGAGTGCTACCGGCCGCAGTGTACGGCTGAGTGTTACCGACCGCAGTGTACGACTGAGTGTGTAACGGCCCCCTCTCGTCAATGGCTGTTGGTTGATGCAATGGCTGCACCCCACCAGCTTCGGCAAAGATCAGAGGTAGACGGCAGAGGTGATATTTGAAGCAGTAGACACGCAGCAGTAGACACACAGAGGCCAACTCCGGTTCACTTAGCCAACAGAGAGTCAGGTCACAGGCAGAGTGCCACGTAAACAATGGTTACTGTATCGCCAACAGTAGAGTGTCCAAGTGGCGGAGGCAACAGAGAGACGAGATGTTAGCGCGACTCGGTCCAGCTTCGAACTGGCTTACCTCCCTCACTGCCGGCCAGAGAGCCGTTTTATACTCAGGCCAAAGGTCGCTTCTGACGTCATTAGATACCGGCGCTAGCCGGTTCCAATTAGTCGTCGTCCTTAGCAACAGTGGCTGGGCACCGCCCTTCTGACGCCGACAGCGAGCGAGGTCAGTGACAGCGAGCGAGGCCAACTAGATGCGTTGGATATCTCTGCTCCCCAATACGCCCTATCACTGACAGTTTTATGGTTTTTGCTCCAAGCTCGACTCGAGGCAGAGCTGCTCGGTCGTCGTTAAGAAAATACCCAACATATACACGTGTCACATGCCGTGCGTGTGATGGATAGCCTGGGCTGCGGGAGCCCGACATTGTGGCGCCAACGAAACGATATGGCGCAATGCGGAAGGCAAAGACAGCGGCTAAAAGAAAAATAAGAAAACCGTCTTACAGCTAACTAACTAATACAGAGCACGCAGAGCTAGGGCTAATCCCATCCCAACTAGGGCTAATCCCAATCCCGGCTGTTACAACACCTCCCCCTAATGAAAACAAGCATTTTTGGCATACGAAACGAGAGAGGAAAAAATGCTCGCACCCGATGCCTGAAGGGCAAAGGGAGACACAATACCAACACTCGCGACGCAAGGGCGGTGAAACAACACCCATAAGGGTTACAAAACCCACACTAACACTGGGCGCACGCGTGGAAGCGTGGCCATGGGAGCCACCGGAGCGGCGAGTGCTACGCGGCACGGGGTGGAGCAGGCGCAGCAGCGACGACGGGCCAGTCGTCGGAAGAGTAGGTGCCTCACACCAGGGGAGATAATCGGGCGACCGGACGCACATCAGGTAGTGTGGTCATGGTCTGGGCCGAGGCGGCAGATGGAACAGCACCACGTTTCGGTGCTGCGTCCTGCCCGGCGAATGGATGTAGGCTGTGCAGAGCGTACGGTGGCATGCCGTACTCATGGTCAACCAGCGGCGTTGGCGGAGGCGAGACCATCGGTATCGACTCCTGCAGTTCGATGGCTGGCTCAGGGGGCACAGACGTGGGGGCGGGGAGAATCACAGGGAAACGGGGAAAAGCATAGTGACCTCGGCTCGGGCAGCAATGCTTAATCATAAAGCAAAGACAGCAAATGGTCATGATGCCAATAACAATGAGAAGCAGCATTGTTTTGGAAAACACCGAGGGGCTATCAATCTGAACTTGCTCAAGTGGGAGGGCTTCCAGGCGATTAAAATAAGCGTCAGCGTTCATGCCAGTCAGGTGCAACGGGGGAAGGAGGGAGACATTACGGGTGGTGATGTTACGCAAGGTATCAGACCACTCCGGTCGCCAGATTGGCAAGGAGTTATTGTGATACAGTGCATCAGGCCGGAAAGCAGGGAGTTCTAGATGCGTCTCACTGGCGTAGTAGGGAGGCAGGTAGAAGGAATCACCGGAAGCGGAGCATTCAATTTTGAGGGACACAATGTCGACGGCTTTGGTGATATATAGCGTTCGACTGTTCTGTGTGGAGGCACAAAAGACAGTAATTTGAAATGGAGGTCTGGAGACTACTAACTACTGACCTTTGGTCAGATAGTAGGCTTTAGGCGCGTCGTTTGAAGGCTGTATTTGCGGAGAACAGAGGGACTGAATAGCGGCGGAGTCACGTCGAAAGAGGGCGGTGACACAGGACGTTGACCCAGCGGTGGAGTAGGCAGGTTCATGTAGTGGGCAGAAGGGTTGACGGGCAAGGATGCAGGTCTCAATCTCAGACTGTTCTGGCTGGATATAGTGTTGCCGATTTTCTGACATCAAGAGATATCGAGGCTCGTTGGGATAGTAGCTTAAAGAGACATTGTGATGATGCATAGGTACTTGGTAAGGGAAGAAGCGATACATATCAAAGGCATGAAGCGTATGAAGTAGGGGCACGTAGAACAAAACGTGATATGCATCTTTACCTTCAATCAGTTTGGTTTTGACCAATTTGACGTATTCGGCAGTTTGCTTGGTATCAAATGGCAAAGCGAAGTTAGTCGGCAAGTTTTTGTTGATTCTGCGGAGGATGCGTACAAACTCCACTCGAGGGATGAGTCCTTTGTGAAGTATGCCGGCTTGGGCTAGGGCAAGTTTGTGCGACAACATGTTAAGTTCTGAATAGAGGCGTTGAATGCTCTGTGCTACCCTGAGAACATTGGCGGTTACCTCAGAGACATATAGAGATGTATCAATATCCGCGTTGTTCTCACGGACTGTCTCAGTTAAATCATGGAATGCCTTAGTCATAGAGTTTACAGCTTTTGTAAGAGAGCGGAGGGCAAGACGATTTTTGTTGGTAGAGACACGCGTAGCGTTCAGAACCTGAAGGGTACCATTGAATTTATGAGCGATAGCAATGTCCTTTTCGTTGACAAGTTTTAAGTTATTCGTGAGATGCTTAATCTCGCTTTCAGTTGCTGTGCCAAACAGGGATGACATGACGTTTCCAATGCCATTAATAGAAGGATGCCATTTAACAGAAGATGCCATTAATTCAGCCGTACACTGCGGTCGGTAACACTCAGCCGTACACTGTGGCCGGTAACACTCAGCCGTACACTGTGGTCGGTAAGACTCAGCCGTACACTGCGGCCGATAACACTCAGCCGTACACTGTGCCCGGTAACACTCAGCCGTACACTGTGGCCGGTGACACTCAGCCGTACACTGCAGTCGGTAACACTCAGCCGTACACTGCGGTGGGTAACACTCAGCCGTACACTGCGGTCGGTAACACTCAGCCGTACACTGTGGTCTGTAACACTCAGCCGTACACTGTGGTCGGTAACACTCAGCCGTACACTTCGGTGGGTAACACTCAGCCGTACACTGTGGTCGGTAACACTCAGCCGTACACTGTGGCCGGTAACACTCAGCCGTACACTGTGGTCGGTAACACTCAGCTGTACACTGCGGCCAGTAACACTCAGCCGTACACTGCGGTCGGTAACACTCAGCCGTACACTGTGGTCGGTAACACTCAGCTGTACACTGCGGTCGGTAACACTCTGCCGGGCGCCACAGGGCGGATATTCAGCTGCGTTGTTCTGAGACTGCGCTCCTGAAGCGGTAGACTGCACCGCAGTACGAGGCTGCGTTGTTCTGAGACTGAGCTCCTGAAGCGGTAGCCTGCACCGCAGTACGAGGCTGCGTTGTTCTGAAACTGCGCTCCTGAAGCGGTAGACTGCACCGCAGTACGAGGCTGCGTTGTTCTGAAACTGCGCTCCTGAAGCGGTAGACTGCACCGCAGTACGAGGCTGCGTTGTTCTGAGACTGCGCTCCTGAAGCGGTAGACTGCACCGCAGTACGAGGCTGCGTTGTTCTGAAACTGCGCTCCTGAAGCGGTAGACTGCACCACAGTACGAGGCTGCGCAGCGGCACAGCCTAACACAGCTATGTTCTCGTCTTCCGTAGCTCGAATCAACTCAAGCAATTGACTAGGCAGACACATTAGGCAATACCAGTGGCCTTCTCCATTGGCAATATGATATATATGACAGTTCCTACAATGATCTAAATATTAGGGTTAAAAGAGCTACCCATTAAAGCTACCTAGGGTTAAAAGAGCTACCTATAAAAGAGGTATTAGGAAGGACATGAGACAACCGATGGCACAAAAAGTAAAAAATCTTCCCCATCTTCCCTCTTTCGAGAAATCCGTCCGGTCATAACTCCTAAACGAGGAAAGCTGATTGAACCAGTTAACCTATCACCAGACGAACTACACAACTATTTCACTTCAATAGGGACAGAGACCAGAGAGAATGTCGCGACCGAATTCGCTCGGTCCGGTCGTGAGTCTCTGAAGACACGACTACCGCGTGTCAACGCCGGCGCGCTAAGAAGCATGCCCGTGACGCTTGAACGGCTAAAACAAGTGCTTTCCTCGATCCCTGATAAGGAATCTTAAATTGAGGGGGACGTACCAATACAAATTGCAATCTTTCATTTCAAATTATCGGACCAGTTTTCCTGAGGATGATAAACACCGTTTTGTGACAGAAACTATACCATCAAGTTGGAAAAGGGCAGAAGTTATACCAATCCACAAACGAGACGACCCCTCCATTGCTTCAAATTTTAGGCAAATAACCAAGGTTCCTCTCATCTGCAAAATATATGAAAAACTTGTGCATGACTATGTTACCACCTATATGGAAGAAGAGCATATCTTCCGTGACGACCAGCACGGATTCAGAAGAAGACACTCAACCTGTTCAGCCCTATTAACTATCAGTGACCAAATTGTAAACGGCATGGACAGATCCGAAATCTCTTTAGTTACACTTATCGACTTAACCCTATTTGTAACAGGGGGGGGGGGGGGGGCGGATTCCGCCCCCCCCCCCCCCCCTCATGTTTTTCGCAGATATCTCCAGAACGGCTGGGAGCAGGCCCATGAAATTTTGGGACTTTTCATAGAATTGAATACCGCATTTGGAGTCAAAATTTTGAGTTCTTAACCTGAACAGAGGCGGTTCCAGGGTACAGTTTTGGGTGGGTTCGGAGGCGATATTTGGCGATAATACGGAAATGCGATCTTCACGGTTTCTTCGTAATTGCCTCAAGTATGAAGGAGTTACATTGGTTCACGGTGATTGCAAAATTGCAAATTAGTTGATGTTAATTAAATATCATTAAAATGTCATGGCAGAGGCGGTTTCAGGGGCTTGAAAAGGGGGGGGGGGTTCCAGGAAGTATTCAATGCTTGGCGGGAAGCAAATAGAGCAATGTAAGGGGCATTTATAGTTATCAAGATGTAAAAGATAGCTTCTGCTTCCATCATTTGCATAATTTATTACATATAGAGTTTCAGGGGCGTGTTCAGGCACATGAAAAGGGGGTGACTGGCTTGGTGATGACGATATGCCAGCGATAACGGCGCAATAGACGGTTAGCTTATAATTATATATGCACATATGAAGCCAGGAAAGGGAATAAAGCCATTTTTGCAGAGGCGCGCTCAGGAATGGAAGAAAGGGGGTCATATTATTGCAAGGAAACTAAGAGGCATGGGCGTACAATGACATAACATACTGTAGTTTTCGGACGAAACACGCACCACAGGCTACTCTACGAACGATTATAAGATAATAGGCGAGCCCAGGTGGGTAAAAGGGGGGTAAGTAATGTTAATTGAAGTTGTAAGTGAAATAGTCACTGTTGACTAGTTAGTATCATAATAGCGGATAATATACTTATCAAAAGGTATTGAGCCGCCCCAGTTTGGATCCTGCATACGCCTATTATGAAGTACAACATGCAAAAAGGAACTATCCACGATCAGTAACATATTTATAGTGCTGGGTAGCAACTTGTCTGCGGTTAATATTTTTTCCAATTTTACCCCCCTTTTTAACTAACCTGGTATCGCCTATGGCAAAAAAAAATTAACTGCTTTGCCTGATGTCACAATCACATACCATTTCATTTCTTAAAAACACATCTAAAAATGGTTTTATTACTCATTTACTTCACCCCCATATTGAGTGACCTGCACACGCCTATGATTTTATAATTTTCAAACGCCACTGTCATATATCAATTTCCAATTCAATCTCTATCGATTCGTATTAATTGTGTTAAAATCGGTCGATAAACATGAAAGCTATGTTGGATCAACAATACCCCTAAAATTTGTGGTTTTTGCCCCCCTGTTGCCCTCCTATCAAAAATTTTGATTTTTGTATTATTTAGAAATGTAGATCGTGTTGAGGGGAACCAAACGCCGTTTCATTTTCGAAAATCGGACGGGTAGATCTCGAGATCTCTGGGGGGGGCGGGATCCGCCCCCCCCCCCTGTTACAAATAGGGGTAACTAGGAGCCTGTTACAAATAAGGTTAAATCGCTGTTTTGACGTGATTGACCACGAGCTGCTACTAAAAAAAATAAAAATGCTTCAAATTTCCACGGGATGGTTCCGAGGTGATCTATGTGGCCATACTCAGAACGTTCGCGTGGGGGGAAATGCCTCCAACTCCCGCCCCATTACTATAGGCACTTTTCAAGGCATGTGTCTCCGACCATTGCTATACAACATTGCAACTAATGACTTTAATTGTTTTATACTGAAAGAAATGGACGGATTCCGTATCACCACTGTCCGATATGCAGATGATAGTCAAATCGCCATCACCAGTCCCAGAAAAGGTTTAACCCTATTTGTAACAGGGGGCAGATTCCGCCCCCCCCCTCTCATGTTTTTCGCAGATATCTCCAGAACGGCTGGGAGCAGGCCCATGAAATTTTGGGACTTTTCATAGAATTGAATACCGCATTTGGAGTCAAAATTTTGAGTTCTTTACCTGAACAGAGGCGGTTCCAGGGTACAGTTTTGGGTGGGTTCGGAGGCGATATTTGGCGATAATACGAAAATGCGATCTTCACGGTTTCTTCGTAACTGCCTCAAGTATGAAGGAGTTACATCGGTTCACGGTGATTGCAACAAGTGCAAATTAGTTGATGTTAATGAAATATCATTAAAATTGCATGGCAGAGGCGGTTTCAGGGGCTTGAAAAGGGGGGGGGGGGTCCAGGAAGTATTCAATGCTTGGCGGGAAACAAATAGAGCAATGCAAGGGGCATTTATAGTTATCAAGATGTAAAATATAGCTTCTGCTTCCATTACTTGCATAATTTATTACATATAGAGTTTCAGGGGCGTGTTCAGGCACATGAAAAAGGGGGTGACTGTCTTGGTGATGACGATATGCCAGCGATAACGGCGCAATAGACGGTTAGCTTATAATTATATATGAACATATGAGGCCAGGAAAGGGAATATAGTCATTTTTTTGCAGAGGCGCGCTCAGAAATGGAAGAAAGGGGGTCATATTATTGCAAGGAAACTAAGAGGCATGGGCGTACAATGACATAACATACTGTAGTTTTTGGATGAAACACGCACCACAGGCTACTCTACGAACGATTAAAAGATAATAGGCGAGTTCAGGTAGGGTAAAAGGGGGGTAAGCAATGTTAATTGAAGTTGTAAGTGAAATAGTCACTGTTGACTAGTTAGTATCATAATAACGGATAATATACTTATAACAAGGTATTGAACCGCCCCAGTTTGGATCCTGCATACGCCTATGATAAAGTACAACATGCAAAAAGGAACTATCTACGATCAGTAACATATTTATAGTGCTGGGTAGCAACTTGTCTGCGGTTAATATTTTTTCCAATTTTACCCCACTTTTTCACTAACCTGGTACCGCCTATGGCAAAAATATGATTTTTAACTGTTTTGTCTAATGTCACAATCACATACCATTTCATTTATTAAAAATAAAAATAAATGGTTTTATTACGCATTTACTTCACCCCCATATTGAGTGACCTGCACACGCCTATGATTTTTGAATTTTCAAACGCCACTATCATATATCAATTTCCAATTCAATCTCTATCGATTCGTATTAGTTGTGTTAAAATCGGTCGATAAACATGAAAGCTATGTTGGATCAAAAATGCCACTACAATTTGTGGTTTTTGCCCCCCTGTTGCCCCCCTATCAAAAATTTAGATTTTATTATTATTTAGGAATGTAGATCGTGTTGAGGAGAACCAAACGCCGTTTCATTTTGGAAAATCGGACGGGTAGATCTCGAGATCTCATGGGGGGGGGGGGCGGAATCAGCCTCCCCCCTGTTACAAATAGGGGTAGCCAGGAGCCTGTTACAAATAGGGTTAACTGAAATGCAGAACGCATTAGAAAAAGGTGCTCGACATTAGCCGTTTTCACGAAGGATTTTGCGTTTCGGGCGATTGGGGCGTTTGGGGCGTTTGGGGTAAATGGGTCTATAGCTCGTAAGAACACGGCTTTTCCCGGTGATTTTTTTGTATCAATCGCAATTTTATGAATTAATGTATAAGTATATGCTCTTACAATTCAATATTTCCCGTTAGTTTGCTTTGAATATTCAAAATCTTGAGCAAATCAGCGACATTTCAGCGATTGTGTGAGTGCTAAAACATTAACCCAATATTAGGGAAAATGCATACCTAAACATGATGGATGTTCTCTTTCAAGAATTGTGTCCTGGCAACCCAAAAACAATTCTCACAAACACCGTGTTAGGACTAATTTACCAAATCATAAAACACAAAACAATATGTGCGGAACAGGAAGACCAGGAAGATTAATATGTGGACCAACACCGATGGTAATTTTTGTCAACTCGTTTCCTCCAATAATGCCACACAATTCCCGTCACATCAAGATAACACAGCAAGCTATAAAGCAGGTGGCTAGGCAGGTATCGAAGCAAGGCGTTCAACATGTGTCACAATACTCTAACAGACGGGTCTGTCTGGCAGAGGACTGGTCTGGTCTGGTCTGGATCTCAGCAGGGTCACAATACTCTAACAGACGGGTATGTCTGGCAGAGGACTGGTCTGGTCTGGTCTGGATCTCAGCAGGGGACACAATACCAGGGGTGGTAAAAACGCTTCAAGCCACCTAATCTGGTATTGGCAAATTCGGCCCCCAGGTATAAGTACCGCGGCATGAAATGTCATTTACTGGCTCGACATAGTGACTTTTGCTCACAGTGCGATGACACAGACAAGGGCGGATCCAGAATGGGTGGTTTGGGTCAGTTGGGGGGGGGGGGGCAAATCCCAAAAAGTCTCACACAATTCTGAAAACTCATCAGATTTCGCTTGCTTATGCATCGATAACTGATTTAAAACCAGCTTGCCTCAGTAAAAGTTGCTTAGATTTTATATTATCTCAGGAAAAGTGTCAAATTTGCGCCGATTTCAGGTGGTTGTGGGGGGGGCATGGCCCGTGGCCCCCCTCTGGACCCGCCCATGGACACAGAACATTGGTTTTAGGAAAGAATATGTGCATTGGAGATGCACTTTACATCTAATAACTTTGAAAATCTGGTGAGGTACAGTACTTCAAGCAAGGTTAGCAAGTCGGCCCCAATTAATGTGGTGAGAATGCTAACTTTTTGTCCAAAAGATAGGCTTATCACAAGCTTAGCTTTTAATTTTCTACTGAAGCTGGGCAGACAAATATCCAATTTCTGTTCTGGTGTTGGATCATGTCCAGACACTTGAGTCCATGGTGGCCAAATTTAGAGACTTAGATGGAATTGAGAGATGTCAAAATTGTATGTCTTCAAAAATCAAAAATCAAAAATCAAAAATGATAGCATGAAGGAGGTGTCTGGGTCTAAAATCACGAAAATGAGTTAAAAATTTTCATTTTTTTTTTTAAAGCTGGACACCTCATTGCATGCTATCACATAGAATCAACATGAAATCATTTGTACATACCTCCCCCTAACTTCCTGAATTTGCCCACAATGTTCGAGCCAGGTGCACAAAACTGCCGAAGTCTGGACTGGACAGTACACACATACTACAACTGGACAGTACCATACTGTGCATGATTTAATTACAGCAACCATTGTTGAAATTAGTTTCGCTGTGCAACTTTACAAATTATGTAGCAATGAGCAACTGATGAACAATGAGCAGTGAGCACCTTATACCTACAATGTCACCTAATTTTGAAAGCTGAAATCAGATAACTACAAAAAGACAATGATACCTGTTAAAAAGGAAACTACAAAATGGCAATGATACCTGTTAAAAAGGAACTGAAAAGGATAATGATACAATCCAATCTGTAGCCTTGTTTTCCCCTTCTTCCATAAATATGGTAGCAATACCCAAAGCGGCTTTCTCGGCGCACTAAATACAGCTAAATACAAACAACAACAATAAGTTTTCGGCGGCGTAACCTTCATGTGGGAAAGAGTACTTCAACTTGGGGAGGTAATGAAGTTTTGATTTTGACGCTATATTTGTGATTGTTAGTAGAAACTGGCTGATTTGTATGTGTTCACCCTTTATGATGTCTGTGAGCATGATTTTAGCTGGTTGCGTGCGGTTCACGTTGTTATATTATATTCGCGGTTTATTGATCCCACTTCTGCGCCACATTCGGCGACGGCGATCATATTTCTAGGAAGCATTTTGCTTATTATTTGATTAATAAGCTGTTTCTATACTAATTATATGTGAGACATTAATTTTACACTGAATATGGTGCTCCAGTCTGCAAAATGTGGCAGGTTGCAACAAGATCTAGTCGTGACAGCTTGGGGCAGCCTGTGAAAAATTTGAGGCAGTTCTTTTTATTTTTGCTTAGGGTGGGGGCGAGGGGGGGGGGGGGAATTGTTGCCCAGGGCGGAGTAAGATTGTGTGCAAATTTAGGAATATACCTCTTCCCAGCTAACAATTTGACGTCACAATGTTGTGACAAGGTTGCAACACAACGTTGTAACAACCTTATTTTTTTCACTCCCAAGAACATTGTTACGTTACCTTGCGGTGATTACAAAACATTGAAACAATGTTGTTACAACGTTACTTTTGACAAGCATGAATAACGTGGCTAATGTGGTCGCTCATTGATCTTAGTAGATGGTGGATATACTCAATTTAAGTAATTGTACCACATTGCAAGATGTTCTTCCCAAGTTACTAGAACAAAGTTGTGACATGGTAACGATACAACGGTGCTGCAAAATTTAGTAGCAACATTTATGCAACATAGTTCTCCACAACATTCACAACATCGCAGCGTTGTCAAAACGTAAAATTCCAACTTGATTTTTTGACAACGTTATTACAACGTTATCTGTTAACTGGGTTCACACTGAACTACTGCCAAGGAGTTAGGAAAACAATGCATTGAATATAAAAAAATTGTGGCCTGTGTGCACTGCCCAAAACATCTTGTCAATGTTCCTGCCATGTTTTGCAGACTGAATGGTGCTTAAATATCCATCCTGGGGTGATTGTGCTGTATGTATCAAATGCAATTATGAACACTTGTGAGTTGCGCTTGTTGCAGCATACACACCGACACTAGTCATATTGATATTGTATTGATGATGATATTGCATTGATATCAACACTTTGTCTGGAAGTTTTATTAGAGGATCTTTTGGCCTATATTTCTTAACAGTGCTATGCAAATTCAAAGTAATGGCGATAGTGATCAAGGGAATTGAAATAAGTATTTTTCCAAATGTGTTTTTAGCTTGTTTTAAACTTGCCTAAAGGAAATGGTTCACCTTGGATTCTTTTGACAAACATGCAGGTTTGTATAATCACTACATGTAGTGATTATATTTTGAAATATGATTTTTTTTAATGTTCTTAAACTTGGCCATACAACCTGCTGTAAAGGCCATTGCTAATACTGTTAATCATTAAAATCATGCATAATGAATCATTAATTAATGCATCATTATGCATATTATTATTATTATTATATTAAATGCATCATTAATTAATCCCTATAATATACCTACCAATCGATAGAACCAAACAACCAATTGATCTACCAAATAATCTAACCGGATGGCTGTTGCTCATGAATTTCTGTGAGGATATCTGCTGATTTTGAAAACACCATCCAAGATGTGTGCACCAGCCTACCCAGTATGAAATGAACTGGCTATTTATCTTCCAGATGTTTGTCATCTGGCATTTGAAAAAGGTGCGCAAGCGGGGAAGAAGAAAAGAGTATTTGGTGGTCTGGAAAGACTTTCCAGAAAGGTAAGAATTGCTTAAAGAGAAAACTATTTTTAATGGCTACACCAAAACCATGTGTAAAACCATTGTCATGTGTAAACAATTCAGTTATGCAGATATTGGGACATTATATGGTATTTCTTGTAAAAATAATATGGCAGAATAATTTTAGAATAAATAAATTCCTGAAATAGGGTATTCATTAATTTTAAACATTTGCAACCATGTGCTGGTTTGTTAAGATCATTTTGTGTACTTTTACCCAATTATTTGATTTTCCAATGGCTTCTCTTTTTTAACAATAGCTGGCCTTTTGCTGTGCTACAAACTGGCCACTCTTGATACCATTTCCGGTTATTTTGTTTCCAGTGAGAACAGCTGGGAGCGTGCTAAGAACTTCCAGCAATATGCATCACAGAGTTTCAAAAGGTAAGTGGCAGGGGCAGAGGAGCTTCATTTTGATTTGGTTTTGTTGATCTTCTTTTGATTGGGTCTCCCGCTGTCTCCTGATGCGCTGAGTACGCCCTCAGCTGGCTGCAGTGGGGGGGGGGGGGGGCAGCTCCCCGCCGGAAGGATCTTCTCCCCTCTGCTCTGTTCTCTTACACCATGTTCTCTGTTCTGTTCTCTTACACTACCTACTGGAGAGTGGGGACAGATGTGCTCTTGGCTGTGTGGCGGGCAGTCGCTTGAGAGTGGGGGACAGGTGTGTTCTTGGCTGTGTGACTGGCAGTGGCTGGCTCTGTTGTGTCCAGTGGGGACCGTCCTTGCTGTTCAGTCGGTGCTGCTCGTCTGACCCTGCTGAAGTGTGTTGTGTCCAGTGGGGAGCGTCCTTGCTGTACAGTCGGTGCTACTCGTCTGACCCTCCTGACCTGTGTTGTGTCCAGTGGGGAGCGTGCTGTTCAGTCGGTGCTGCTCGTCTGACCCTGCTGACGTGTGTTGTGTCCAGTGTACAGTCGGTGCTGCTCGTCTGACCCTGCTGACTTGTGTTATGTCCAGTGGGGAACGTGCTGTTCAGTCCGTGTTGCTCATCTGACCCTGCTGACTTGTGTTGTGTCCAGTGGGGAACGTGCTGTTCAGTCGGTGCTGCTCGTCTGACCCTGCTGACTTGTGTTGTGTCCAGTGGGGAACGTGCTGTTCAGTCCGTGCTGCTCATCTGACCCTGCTGACTTGTGTTGTGTCCGGTGGGGAGCGTGCTGTTCAGTCGGTGCTGCTCGTCTGACCCTGCTGACGTGTGTTGTGTCTAGTTGGGGAGCTTGCTGTACATTCGGTGCTGCTCGTCTGACCCTGCTGACGTGTGTTGTGTCCAGTGGGGAGCGTGCTGTTCAGTCGGTGCTGCTCGTCTGACCCTGCTGACGTGTGTTGTGTCTAGTTGGAAGCGTGCTGTTCAGTCGGTGCTGCTCGTCTGACCCTGCTGACGTGTGTTGTGTCTAGTTGGGGAGCTTGCTGTACATTCGGTGCTGCTCGTCTGACCCTGCTGACTTGTGTTGTGTCCAGTGGGGAGCGTGCTGTTCAGTCGGTGCTGCTCGTCTGACCCTGCTGACGTGTGTTGTGTCTAGTTGGGAGCGTGCTGTTCAGTCAGTGCTGCTCGTCTGACCCTGCTGACTTGTGTTGTGTCCAGTGGGGAACGTGCTGTTCAGTCGGTGCTGCTCGTCTGACTCTGCTGACTTGTGTTGTGTCCAGTGGGGAACGTGCTGTTCAGTCGGTGCTGCTCGTCTGACCCTGCTGACGTGTGTTGTGTCTAGTTGGGGAGCTTGCTGTACATTCGGTGCTGCTCGTCTGACCCTGCTGACTTGTGTTGTGTCCAGTGGGGAGCGTCCTGTTCAGTCGGTGCTGCTCGTCTGACCCTGCTGACGTGTGTTGTGTCTAGTTGGGAGTGTGCTGTTCAGTCGGTGCTGCTCATCTGACCCTGCTGACGTGTGTTGTGTCTAGTTGGGAGCGTGCTGTTCAGTCGGTGCTGCTCGTCTGACCCTGCTGACTTGTGTTGTGTCCAGTGGGGAACGTGCTGTTCAGTCGGTGCTGCTCGTCTGACCCTGCTGACTTGTTTTGTGTCCAGTGGGGAACGTGCTGTTCAGTCGGTGCTGCTCGTCTGACCCTGCTGACGTGTGTTGTGTCCAGTGGGGAGCGTGCTGTTTAGTCGGTGCTGCTCGTAACGGGTGGCGGGTGACTGTGTGACGGGTGTGTTTTTGGCTGTGTGGCTGGCAGTGGCTGGAGACAGGGGACGGGTGTGTTCTTGGCTGTGTGGCTGGCAGTGGCTGGAGACAGGGGACGGGTGTGTTCTTGGCTGTGTGGCTGGCAGTGGCTGGAGACAGGGGACGGGTGTGTTCTTGGCTGTGTCGCTGGCAGTGGCTGGAGACAGGGGACGGGTGTGTTCTTGGCTGTTTGGCTGGCAGTGACGGGTGACTGTGTGACGGGTGTGTTCTTGGCTGTGTGGCTGGCAGTGGCTGGAGACAGGGGACGGGTGTGTTCTTGGCTGTGTGGCTGGCAGTGGCTGGAGACAGAGGACGGGTGTGTTCTTGGCTGTGTGGCTGGCAGTGGCTGGAAACAGGGGACGGGTGTGTTCTTGGCTGTGTGGCTGGCAGTGGCTGGAGACAGGGGACGGGTGTGTTCTTGGCTGTGTGGCTGGCAGTGGCTGGAGACAGGGGACGGGTGCGTTCTTGGCTGTGTGGCTGGCAGTGGCTGGAGACAGGGGACGGGTGTGTTCTTGGCTGTGTGGCTGGCAGTGGCTGGAGACAGGGGACGGGTGTGTTCTTGGCTGTGTAGCTGGCAGTGGCTGGAGACAGGGGACGGGTGTGTTCTTGGCTGTGTGGCTGGCAGTGGCTGGAGACAGGGGACGGGTGTGCTCTTGGCTGTGTGGCTGGCAGTGGATGGAAACATGGGACTGGTGTGTTCTTGGCAGTGTGGCTGGCAGGGGCTGTGGCAGTGGCTGTGGCTGTACTGTGTGTGTGGTGTGATGTGACGCCCAGAGATGGCAGAGCTGTACAGTGTGTGTGGTGTGATGTGACGCCCAGAGACGGCAGAGCTGTACAGTGCGTGTGGTGTGATGTGACGCCCAGAGACGGCACAGCTGTGTAGTGTTTGTGGTGTGACAGCTGGTCGGTGTGATGCTGTATGTGGTGTCCTCGCTACCTGTCGTCTGACAGTGGTATGTCCAGAAGAGCTGTGTGTGGAGGAGGACCTCTGTGGCCGTTCCCGTTCGTCTGACCGTGGTATGTCCAGGAGAGCTGTGTGTGGAGGAGGACCTCTGTGACCGTCCCCGTTCGTCTGACCGTGGTATGTCCAGGAGAGCTGTGTGTGGAGGAGGACCTCTGTGGCCGTCCCCGTTCGTCTGACCGTGGTATGCCCAGGAGAGCTGTGTGTGGAGGAGGACCTCTGTGACCGTCCCCGTTCGTCTGACCGTGGTATGTCCAGGAGAGCTGTGTGTGGAGGAGGACCTCTGTGGCCGTCCCCGTTCGTCTGACCGTGGTATGCCCAGGAGAGCTGTGTGTGGAGGAGGACCTCTGTGACCGTCCCCGTTCGTCTGACCGTGGTATGTCCAGGAGAGCTGTGTGTGGAGGAGGACCTCTATGGCCGTCCCCGTTCGTCTGACCGTGGTATGTCCAGGAGAGCTGTGTGTGGAGGAGGACCTCTGTGACCGTCCCCGTTCGTCTGACCGTGGTATGTCCAGGAGAGCTGTATGTGGAGGAGGACCTCTGTGGCCGTCCCCGTTCGTCTGACCTGGGTTACCCAGGACAGAGGACGGGTGTGTTCTTGGCTGTGTGGCTGGCAGTGGCTGGAAACAGGGGACGGGTGTGTTCTTGGCTGTGTGGCTGGCAGTGGCTGGAGACAGGGGACGGGTGTGTTCTTGGCTGTGTGGCTGGCAGTGGCTGGAGACAGGGGACGGGTGCGTTCTTGGCTGTGTGGCTGGCAGTGGCTGGAGACAGGGGACGGGTGTGTTCTTGGCTGTGTGGCTGGCAGTGGCTGGAAACAGGGGACGGGTGTGTTCTTGGCTGTGTGGCTGGCAGTGGCTGGAGACAGGGGACGGGTGTGTTCTTGGCTGTGTGGCTGGCAGTGGCTGGAAACAGGGGACGGGTGTGTTCTTGGCTGTGTGGCTGGCAGTGGCTGGAGACAGGGGACGGGTGCGTCCTTGGCTGTGTGGCTGGCAGTGGATGGAAACATGGGACTGGTGTGTTCTTGGCAGTGTGGCTGGCAGGGGCTGTGGCAGTGGCTGTGGCTGTACTGTGTGTGTGGTGTGATGTGACGCCCAGAGACGGCAGAGCTGTACAGTGCGTGTGGTGTGATGTGACGCCCAGAGACGGCACAGCTGTGTAGTGTTTGTGGTGTGACAGCTGGTCGGTGTGATGCTGTATGTGGTGTCCTCGCTACCTGTCGTCTGACAGTGGTATGTCCAGAAGAGCTGTGTGTGGAGGAGGACCTCTGTGGCCGTTCCCGTTCGTCTGACCGTGGTATGTCCAGAAGAGCTGTGTTTGGAGGAGGAACTCTGTGGCCGTCCTCGTTCGTCTGACCGTGGTATGTCCAGGAGAGCTGTGTGTGGAGGAGGACCTCTGTGACCGTCCCCGTTCGTCTGACCGTGGTATGTCCAGGAGAGCTGTGTGTGGAGGAGGACCTCTGTGGCCGTCCCCGTTCGTCTGACCGTGGTATGCCCAGGAGAGCTGTGTGTGGAGGAGGACCTCTGTGACCGTCCCCGTTCGTCTGACCGTGGTATGTCCAGGAGAGCTGTGTGTGGAGGAGGACCTCTGTGGCCGTCCCCGTTCGTCTGACCGTAGTATGCCCAGGAGAGCTGTGTGTGGAGGAGGACCTCTGTGACCGTCCCCGTTCGTCTGACCGTGGTATGTCCAGGAGAGCTGTGTGTGGAGGAGGACCTCTATGGCCGTCCCCGTTCGTCTGACCGTGGTATGTCCAGGAGAGCTGTGTGTGGAGGAGGACCTCTGTGACCGTCCCCGTTCGTCTGACCGTGGTATGTCCAGGAGAGCTGTATGTGGAGGAGGACCTCTGTGGCCGTCCCCGTTCGTCTGACCGTAGTATGCCCAGGAGAGCTGTGTGTGGAGGAGGACCTCTGTGACCGTCCCCGTTTGTCTGACCGTGGTATGTTCAGGAGAGCTGTGTGTGGAGGAGGACCTCTGTGGCCGTCCCCGTTCGTCTGACCGTGGTATGCCCAGGAGAGCTGTGTGAGGAAGAGGACCTCTGTGGCCGTCCCCGTTCGTCTGACCGTGGTATGCCCAGGAGAGCTGTGTGTGGAGGAGGACCTCTGTGACAGGGTACCGTCTGACCATTCCTGTTTGTGTCCTCCACAGCCGGTGGTGCCCCCAGCCGGTGGTGGCGGGGAAGAGAACCGCCTGACTTGACCTGACCGGTGTGTGTCCTGTGCTACAGCTACCAGTAGCGGCGCGTCCTGGTGGTGGTGATCAGGCCAGCTCTTCCCTCCGAAGCCGCGGCGACGGTCCAGATCTGATGCCCGCCGGTGACGATCCAGATTTGCCCTCCGGAGTCGGCGATCGAACTGGGGCCTGAACGAACGTCAGCTGCGCACCGTGGCCATCGGCTACGTGCGCATTGGAGCACGCCGCGGCCGCATGGCTGCTGGTGACGCTGGACGGAAGTGCTGGAGCTACGTGGTGTAAAGTTAAAGAGTACTGCAAGAGCTAGCTGCGGTACTGGGTGCAAGTGATGGTGCAAGGGAATTGATGATACCGGGTTCAAGTGATGCAAGTGAATGTGATTGATGTGAGTGAATTGATAATATTTTGCACATTTGATCGGCGTTATTCGATTTGGTAACCTGTATCGAATAGCTTACGAGCTTAGTTATATCAAATATTGCTTTAAATATTAATGTCCGTCGTGTGTCCAGTATCCACTCGTGCGCTGCTTATGACGTGTCTGCCATGGCGGTCGTGGTACCAATTGAACGTCCGCCTTGTGCTGGCAATTACACCGTCGTCCGCTATCTTACCCACGCCCTTGTCGGCTGTAACGTGGTTAACGGTCATGTTGTGAGCGCTCGGGTCCGGTGCCGTCTCTGTCCTCCGACTGGCGCTACTCGCAAACACCGTTTCTTGTTCGGAAATACAACTTGGTATGGTAAAGCTGCGGAATCTGTTCTGTGCTGTTGCTGCTTGACTAGGCACAAACCAATCCCTGCAGTATAATGCGACTGAGACGCAATAAGGTTGGAGCTCCAAATACAGCCTAAGACGAGTATCGAGTAATTCGGCGTCGATCGTAGTATGGTAACAAATGCCATATACATTTTGTATGACTTATGAACATTAAGATAAAAACGCAAAATATGGTTAGGTTTTGTAAATTAACAAAGTTTAAACAATGTGCTCCAGATGGGCTTACAATAGCAAAATACACAGGCGACACTTTGGATGGTCGGGTGACATTTAGATCACATCCGATTAAGTTAGGCGAGGTGGCACCGCGAGAAAATCTTCTCTCCAGTCAAAAATACCTCCATGGGAGACGGATTGGATGCCCTAAAATTAATTTACAGAGCCTGGCATCCAATCTGTCGCCCGGCATCCAAACTGTCGCCTAAAGTTAAGAGATTCGATCCAAACTGTCGCATTTTGAGCAGTCGGAAACGCCATGCACTATAGCTGTGAAAAGTGTGCGTACATGACAAATTCAGACCATTTCCAATATCTCTGAACTTCCCTGAATCCATAGATATTGGATTTTGCTTCTTATATATCGATCATGCATTCATATCGGGAAGGAAAGAGACCGATGTAATCAACATCCAAGCTGTCGCCAGATGATCCAATCTGTCGCACTAAAATAACCCCAGCTGAGCTGACCCCAGCTGACCTAACCCCAGCTGAGCAAACCCCAGCTGACCTGACCCCAGCTGCCCTGACCCCAGCTGACCTAACCCCAGCTGACCTAACCCCAGCTGACCTAACCCCAGCTGACCTGACCCCAACTGACCTGACCCCCAGCTGCCCTGACTCCAGCTGACCTAACCCCAGCTGACCTAACCCCAGCTGAGCTGACCCCAGTTGACCTAACCCCAGCTGAGCTGACCCCAGCTGACCTAACCCCAGCTGAGCTGACCCCGGCTAACCGTGGCTGTCTGTCACACTGTGCCAGTGAGACTGCTCTGCAGGGCGGCCACCGTCCCGCACCGCTGCACCACTGCAGGTTACACCCGAATGTTTCTGGCGAACCGCCGGACTGATATCACCGGGACGGTCATACCCGGGGTCGGCGGCAGTGCGCCCTGCACGCTGGCTGGGCACGCCACGCCCAGTCACGGACCAGGCAGGAAATTAAACAGCGTGCATGACATTTGTGATGAGAGGGATGTAGCTGTATCAGCCCATCTTCTGCCAGACCATCGGATCTGAAGCCATTGTGTTGAAACAGCGCCTGTACTGCTGCGCGTTTGCCGCGTATTTTATTGTATAACTATTTTTCCTCGTGCCACAGAGCTGCCACAGTGCCCGTAGCTCTTTCTATATTCAGATTCACTGCTTTGTATGATTGAAATGACTCTGTTTCAGTATCTGTTTCTTTATCAGTTTCTGCATTTGAACGGCCTATACACATGGAAGGCATTTAGGTATGATGTGTTCTTTCTAACCATTAGATGGCGATATCTTCGTCATTGTGTAGGAGCACCGTTTGTGTTCCTACTTAACTAAAAAGCAGCTGAGGTCAAGTCAAGTCGAGATCAGGCCAGCCAGGGTCAGCTCAGCTGGGGTCAGCAATAGTCAGCTCAGCTGGGGTCAGGTAAGGTAAGCCTGGGTCAACTCATCATTCGCTTACTATCAGTGGCGGACGGTTGACGGCCCGCACTAATCCCCCCCGGTCAACACCTCTAACTGACGCTGACAGCTCGCTACACCCCCCCCCCCCCCCCCCCCCCCGCCTCCTGGTCAAAAACTTTTCGCTGACGGCTGACGACCCGCTAATCTCCCGCCCACGCCACAACTGGTTGGAAAACGCCACGGGATTTGCCACCCCACCCCCAATAAACCACTGTCAGATCCGCTCTTGATATCTAGATGACATATTACAAGAAATAGATCACCTTGAATTTTTTTTACCCAACACGATTTGATTATATTTTTTCATACAATTTCTTTTTATATTGTCAAAAACGGCCTTATATCGCGCCGATTCAGGACAGAAGGCCGTACATTTGTATTGTTTATAAAAACTATATGCATACTCTCTGAGTCAGAGTCCTGACGTCACGCGAATGTCAAAAATGGTTCAGCCAATCAGATTCGAAAGTAGTCGCGTAAAGATAGACTCGCATTGGAGATGTGCCAACCGGCGGCCGGCGTTCGCTTGCTAGCACCAGCTGCAAGCTGATTGGCTGATGGTATAGCCTCTGCCCGGGCTAGAACCAGTACAACATTCTTTCGCCAGCACCGCATTCCTTCGCCAAAAACTCAAATATATTCGGCTGGAGAGTCTTTTCAGTCAAGAAAACTTGCAGATACGGGTTTACCAACACGGGCTACACAACTGCTATCTCAGTTTAAAACTAATGTTGAAGGTGAACTATTTCCTTTAACAGCGAAACTCTATGAGCACACTGAGCTGAAAGACACTACACACAGTCACAAACACACTTGCAGCACAGCTCATCTGATGTCATGTAAAACAGCGAAAACTTTACGTTTACAAGATGATAAAGATAATATACATATCACGCAGGTCGAGAAGCAGAGTTGTGTAGAGCTGTACTATACTGTATAAGAAGCGACGCTTGACGGTTGCAGTTCTCACGCGGAGAGGGCCAAATCAGCGTCCTGGCGGGTGTTTCTGGATCGAAGTTTAGCGTTTGCCGAAGCTGTTGCCGAAAAATGCAAAGTTTCGGCACTCCTAGCTAAGACATGAAAAACAAACTTAGATAAGCAACACGAATAGTGGATGGGGTGTGTTTATATGTTTAAAATGTCCTAGAAACTACCAGACGCCAAAAAGTCATCTCAGGTCACCGGAGGTCATGATCTCAGTGGAAAACAAACATGTCACCTGGTAACAACTTGCATATTATCTTGAACAACAATCACTCGGAAAGTGCACAAGATACAAGCATCGATACAACGGTTAACCCTATTTGTAACAGGCTCCTCTCTACCCCTATCTGTAACGGGGGGGGGGGCGGATTCCGCCCCCCCCCCCCGGAGATCTCGAGATCTACAAGTCCGATTTTCAAAAATGAAACGTTGTTCGGTTTCCCTCAACAAGATCTACATTTCTAAATAATAAAAAAATCTAAATTTTTGATAGGGGGCCACAGGGGGACAAAAACCACAAATTCTAGTGGTATTTTTGATCCAACATAGCTTTCATGTTTATCGACGTATTTTAACACAACTAACATGAATCGATAGAGATTGAATTGGGAATTGATATATGACGGTGGCGTTTGCAAATTCAAAAACCATAGGCGTGTGCAGGTCACTCAATATGGGGGTGAAGTAAATGCGTAATAAAACATTTTTTGATGTTGTTTTTTTGATAAATGAAATGGTATGTGATTATGACATTAGACAAAACGGTTATAAATCATATTTTTTGCCATAGGCGGTACCAGGTTAGTGAAAAAGGAGGTCAAATTGGAAACAAAATATTAACCGCAGACAAGTTGCTACCCAGCACTATAAATATGTTACTGAACGTAGATAGTTCCTTTTTGCATGTTTTAATTCATCATAGGCGTATCCAGGATCCAAACTGGGGCGGCGCAAGACCTTTTGATAAGTATATTATCCGCTATTATGATACTAACTAGTCAACAGTGAGTATTTCACTTACAACTTCAATTAACATTGCTTACCCCCCTTTTACCCTACCTGGACTCGCCTATTATCGTATAATCGTTCGTAGAGTAGCCTGTGGTGCGTGTTTCATCCGAAAACTGCAGTATGTTATGTCATTGTACGCCCATGCCTCTTAGTTTCCTTGCAATAATATGACCCCCTTTCTTCCATTCCTGAGCGCGCCTCCGCAAAAAAATGACTGTATTCCCTTTTCTAGCCTCATATGTGCATATATCATTATAAGCTAACCGTCTATTGCGCCGTTATCGCTGGCATATCGTCATCACCATGACAGTCACCCCCCTTTTCATGTGCCTGAACACGCCCCTGAAACTCTATATGTAATTAATTATGCAAATAATGGAAGAAGAAGCTATCTGTTACATCTTGATAGCTATAAATGCCCCTTACATTGCTCTATTGGCTTCCCGCCAAGCATTTAATACTTCCTGGCACCCCCCCCCCCCTTTTCAAGCCCCTGAAACCGCCTCTGCCATGCAATTTGTATGATATTTCATTAACATCAAGTAATTTTCACTTGTTGCAATCACCGTAAACCGATGTAACTCCTTCATACTTGAGGCAGTTAGGAAGAAACCGTGAAGATCGCATTTCTGTATTATCGCCAAATATCGCCTTCGAACCCACCCAAAACTGTGCCCTGGAACCGTCTTTGTTCAGGTTAAGAACTCAAAATTTTGACTTCAAATGCGGTATTTAATTCTATGAAAAGTCGCAAAATTTGATGGGCCTGCTCCCAGCCGTTCTGGAGATATCTGCGAAAAACATGAGGGGGGGGGGGCGGAATCCACCCGCTGTTACAAATAGGGTTACACTGTTCATTTTTCACCACAGCCATGCACAGCAACCACCCAATATGATATTTTGCCCCACCAACTTCTCTGAAAAACTCCACCTATGCTGTCTATGAGATGGTCTGGGGGTGGGGGGAGGAGTCCGGGGGGCGACAGCCCCTGGTAGGTTCTGGAGTGCAGCGAGCGAATGCGAGCGGCGCGTTCTAAACGTGGGTCCCTGCGATCTTAATTGCTGTAAATGTTAGGTCAAGTTGGATTATGTATCGTTTTTGGTGACGTCATAGCTTTGGTATTACTGGTACACTTCTCTGTCTGTCATAAATGCAAAATATTAACATTAAATGACAAATATTGCATAGGACCTGTCTATACTCTCTTCTATAGGGACCTCAAGAACTTAGCAATGTCTTTAATCTTGCATCAGCTACAGAGTAGCTTATCAGAGTTTCTGCAACTTTATTTTTTCATGTCGGATGAATATTTCACAGAGTATAAATATAAGTATTGCTTCAACGAGCGATATTGGATTAGTGTTGCTGGATAACCATTTCCCAACTTTCGATTTGGTCGGAGAACCATAGTCTATTTTTACCACCCCTGTGTTTGTTGTTCAGGAGTATATGCACAGGTGTTTCCAGGTGACAGTTGTGGCTTACACTGAGATTGTGACCTCAATTGACCTTTTCAGAGGTCAACCGTGGTCACTGACCTCCGATGACCTCAGATTACTTTTTTTGGCTTCTGGCAGTTTCTAGGACATTTTGTGACGCTGATTTCAAATCTTGGATTCATTTTACATAATTATAAGTTCCACTGGGGTCATGCGCTTCCACAGGTCAGCCGAGGTCACTGACCTCAAATGACTTGACATGACCTTTTTGGAATTTGGCAGTTTCTATGACATTTGTCGACGCTGATTTCAAATTTAGCTCCTATTAAGCATAATTATATGCTCATTCACGATTCTAGCTCGATTAAATTCAATTTCTATTCATTAATTTTTTCGATGATTTTTGGGTCATTGACGACCTCAGCGGTTACCGAATGACCCAGGATATTAAAATCGGATGTCAATGGCTTCCTCTCGTCACAAGCAATACGCTCGTTTAAAATTAAAGCTCCAGCTCAATTAGGGGAGAAACGCCCATGGGGGTCGTACCCCCCCCCCCCCCCAACCCCCAACCCTGCACGGTCACGTAGTGATCGGACGCTGCACTGGCGAAGGTTAACACGCGCAGTGGAGGGGGGGGGGGCACTTTTGTACCCCCCCCCCCACATGTTTATCGTGAATAGCTCAAAAATAAAGCGGAGCAAGGCAGTGTTTTTTTGCGTGATATTAACGCCAACTCAATAGCGGATCGTTTGATGCAAAACAAAAATCGATCGATACATTTTTGAGTTATATGGATTTGAAGTCCAAGATGGTGGCCAGAATCGAGGTCGATACAGCGATATATTCGGAACCAACTGTCGGATCGGAATGATTCAAACCCCATTCGGTAGACCATCTCAATGTTCATCCCCGGAAACAACTTTGGACACATTGCTGGTGACCTATGACGTCACAGAGGTCAAATTCCCAAAAATTATGACATTTGGCCAGATTTTACCTTCGTGACCTCGTTTGACCTTGAAGATATTGGCCAGAGGTCACGAAAATTTCCGAAAATGTATATCATCATAGCACCTATCTACCCGGTAGGTTTTAGGGGCACCGCCCTTCATACTTTCAGAGAATTTAGGGCACTAAATTGCCCTCCCCTCCACTGCGTGTTAGTGGCATACCCCACTGCGCGTGTTTAAGAGAGACTGTACGTACACGTGCACTGCGGGAACACTGCCCTGACATTTACAAAGTACGTTTAGGAGCGCCTGGTTGTTCATCTAGTCGCAGCAACAAATGACGGTGATAGCGGCCGTCACTGCTTCTGGGCAGTGTTCGCCACGGGCCGGGCTGGCCTATGGGCCTGGGCCGGGCTTGGGACGGGCCTCAACTTTAAGGAAATCACTGGGCTCTGGACGGGCCTGGGCTTAGAATGTTGAAGTAATGCGCGCAAGGTCAGGTCAGAGCTTAGCAATGTTTTAACCAGCATTCACTGCCACGGCAACACACTGTTGCTGTGGCTGTGTTTTTTTTTGGTTAGCATAGTTGGTTCAAAGTTTCTCAATTATAGTATTCAAGTAAATATGCTAGGATAATGATTGCATTTTTTTGAAAATGATATGATTAATCTGAACGGTCCGGACCGAGCCTGGGCCTCAATATTATGAATTTGAACGGGCCTGGTCCAGGCCTGGCATTGGTGTTCATGGGCCTGGGCCGGGATGGGGGTTGGTGGGCCCGTGACGAACACTGCTTCTGGGGCCTGGGGGCGTCCGACATGACGGCGGAATGATGAGACAAGCAACCAGACGGTCGCCTTCGTTTCGGATTGCCACAACGTCGGCCGTGGCTGATCGGATCGAGCGCATATCGGATGCGCTCGAGGTCAGCGACCTGCCTGATGTCAATGATAATGACCTCGGCGGGCATCATCAGCGACTCTGCTGTTGATGTCGGTCTGGCAGCCGGCTGTGTATTCTGTTCCGAGAACCAGCCCCGGGCCGTATATATATATAGTATATAAATATATATTATATATATATATATATATATATTATATATATAATCTCTTATTCTATCTATCTATCTATCTATCTATCTAATCTATCCATCCATCCATCCCATCCATCCATCCACCATCCATCCATCCATCCATCCATCCATCCATCCATCCATCATCCATCCTCCATCCATCATCCATCCACCATCCATCATCCCATCATCCATCCATCCATCATCCATCCATCCATCCATCCATCCATCCATCCATCCATCCATCCATCCATCCATCCATCCATCATCCATCCATCCAATCCATCCATCCATCATCCATCCATCCATCCATCATCCATCCATCCATCCATCCATATCCATCCATCCATCCATCCATCCATCCATCCATCCATCCATCCATCCATCCATCCATCCATCCATCCATCCATCCATCCATCCATCCCATCCATCCATCTCATCCATCCATCCATCCTCCATCCAATCCATCCATCCAATCCATACATCATCCATCCATCCAATCCATCCATCCATTCATCCATCCATCCATCCATCCATCCATCCATCCACCATCCATCATCATCCATCTCAATCCATCCATCCATCCATCCATACCATCCATCCATCCATCCATCCATCCATCCATCATCATCCATCCAGTCCATCCATCCATCATCCATCCATCCATCCATCCTCCATTCCATCCATCCCATCCATCCATCCATACCATCCTATCCATCCATCCACTCCATCCATCCATCTCACCTCCATCAACCATCCTCTCCATACCATCAATCATCCATCACATCCAATCCATCATGCATCCATCCATCTCATCCATCATCCATCCATCCAATCACATCCAGTCCAACATCCATCATCCACTCCTCATCCATCCCATACATCA
>JAXIVJ010013307.1:0-37619 GCA_036785665.1 Chirona hameri | reverse complement strand
TAATATAAATGGAATGTAAATCCTGTATGCATGTCTTTGTATCATAAATATGCAATATTCATGCATGAGTTGTTTAAACACGCGCCCTGGAGGGCCTCTGATAATTACACGCCCTGGAGGGGGGAGCGGAATTTCGCCCCCCCCCCCCCCCTATGATCTCGAAAACACGCAACGTAGCGAGAAGCGGAGAACGGCGTTAGATAGCTCGAGACAATCTCCTTCGAAAGTATATCGGTCTTTTTTTAAGTCAGGTCAAAATTGAGGTCACCAGAGGTCATCAAAGGTCAGATTTTACAGTTTTAGGACTTCGCTTCGAACACCCCCAAATATCTGTGGAACTATGATAGCTAGCAGCAAACAGAAAAAAAGCAATCGAAAGCTCTTGAAAAATCCAATCGACACAGGTGTTCTCAGATTTGAGCTCAGGTCAATAGTTTAGGCTCCAGAGGTCATCAAATGTCAAAAAGGTTATTTTTGGCAAAACTGTTTTTCGCAAATTACTTTTTACCTAATAAAGAAAGGGCAGTAATTTTGACGGCATCGTGTTTGTCTCGTCAATTTGCTTCTACTCATATTATGTTAACTAGGTCAGGTCAATATATAAATGTGACCTCAGGTCAAGGTCAAGTGGTGACCCGAGTAGATCATGCTGGATATTGGGAGACGTGTATCGATGATACAAATACATTGGTACCAGTTCCACTTCTCTATCTTTATTCTGTCGAGAGTTATTGACAAAAGGGTGTTGGTGACATCAGATGGCACAGGCTTACCCTGTAGGGGTCAATGAACGAAAAACACATATTTTCAGGTAGGGGGCTCTGTGGGTAACTCTGTTTTGGGGAAAATTGAATGACCCTAGGTCAATATCTAGAAGGTCAAATGAGATCAAATATGCTATATTTTTGTTTTGCTTGCTTGACTTTGTTATGGAACGCAGTGATTGCGTGTATATGTTACAGTACGTTTGCGAAATCCGTATAGTTGCAAACAAACTAGTATAGTTGCAAACGTCCTGGTGGGTCAGTATAGTTGCATACGTACTAGTATAGTTGCGAACGTCCTAGGATGGATGCAACTGTCCAGACCGGTGAGGATAGTTGCATACATGCTGGGCTGTCTAGTACATTTGCAACAATACTAGTACAGTTGCAAATGTACTGAAAGATTGGGCACGGCTGATTTCACCATTTTCGGCCATTCACGGTCATTTTCACCATTTCCAATTCATGCCGTTTTCAATTATTCGCGATTTTGTAAAGTTTGGTTCCAAAAACTCGTTTATTTTTATATTGTCCAAAAGTTACAGGGGAGCTTCATTGTCCACTGTCCATCTCTATCCAATGCGCGTGCTAAACAGCGCTTGTTAGGAAGTTTGGAGGAGCGTCTGTCACCCACGTAGCTAACGGGGGGGGGGGGGGGGGAGCAAGGGCCATGACTCCCTGAGAGACGCAGCTTAGGTATACTATATCTATAGCAATTTTTCGAAAGATTTGCGACTTTGCGAGTTATTTGTACCAAATCTAACAGTTGACCCACCCACCCCTGACGGAAATCCTGGCTACGTACGTGGCGTCTGGCTGCGGTTCGCGGCCACGCTGCGACTAACAGCGTGGCCCCGAGCTGTCACGTGACCGAAGGTGACACGGGACGTGGTCGCATGTGTTGCTCAGTCGAGAGTTGGTTTTCGGAGCGTTCGGCAGTCTGTCTTTTAGTGAGACGTGCTTTCGATTTCCCCTTCCATATGTCCCGTGATATGTGTGATGAAGCTGGACGAGTGGCTTCAAAGCACACGGGACAAGAATTGCCGCGTCGTTTCCGATGCAGAGCACGATGAGACCATGGATTTTCTTACGAAGCTGGCAGATGGCTCTGAAGCTGGATCTCTTTATTGCAACCAGAGGAGGTGGCTGAATAACATGGCCATAATCTTCTACAATGGCTTCACTTTTGGGCAATATAAAAATAAACGTTTTTTTTGGAGCCAAACTTTACAAAATCGTGAATAATTGAAAACGGCATGCATTGGTAATGGTGAAAATGGCAGTATTGGTAAAGGCAACTTCTTCCTCCCCCCCCCCCCCCCCCCCCCCCCCCCCCCCCCCCCACCCCCCCCCCACCCCTTGTACCACCACCACTGTTGCCTAGTAACGTGATCACTGATCATGGCATTATATAATCATGAACCATATTGCACCCAAAGACAAGCATTGTTTGAAAATCGCCAAAAATAATCGTTTTCACCAATCAGCCGTGCCCAATCTTTCAGTACAATTGCAACTGTACTAGTATTGTTGCAAATGTACTGGACAGCCCAGTATGTATGCAACTATCCTGACCGGCCAGGACAGTTGCATCCATCCTAGAACGTTCACAGCTATACTAGTACGTATGCAACTATTCTGACCCACCAGGACGTTAGCTGCTTGCTGCTAACAAATACTAGTTTGTTTGCAACTATACGGATTTCGCAACGTACTGTAACATATATACCCCAAAATGGGCTTAAATAATTTGTTAGAAAGTCTAATGATATAATAGGGATGATTATATTGCATTTAAACTTAAGATCATTTTAATATCAACATTGGATTGCTTTAATTTTGAGACAATTGGAAGCGGAAGTACTTCAAGGGCATCTCAGCCTCGGGGCAGGTAAGGTAACTGAGATGGATATCGTCATAATGCTAATGATAGTCACAGAAGCAATGCTGATGATTGTAGTGATAATTACAATGATAATAATATAACTAAAATAACAATAATAATATTAATATCAATAATATTAGTAATATCAAACAACACCAATTCATCTATTCACAATATTCGGTCACTCCATGTCAGATTGGTCTGTTTCTTCTTTCCAAACCATATTAAATAACACAAACTTTAAATGTCATCAATGTATTTCTAAACAAGGCGTGAATGTCTGCTCAGCATCAATGGCATTACGTTGGCAGTGCGCTACATCACGCATGTGCTGAGCTTCAGTCGCGATGAGAATGGTTGTCTGTCTGGCCGCGGCGGCCACCGCTCTGCACCACATTGTGCACACACTGCCTGCATCCTTTGTCCATCCAGTCACATCAAGATCATACCAACGCCCATTTCAGATGTCGCACATCACAGACATCGCACATCACAGACATCACACATCACAGACATCACACATCACAGACATCGCACATCAAAGACATCACACATCACTGACATGACACATCACATACATCGCACATCACAGACATCGCACATCACTGACATGACACATCACATACATGACACATCACATACATCGCACATCACAGGCATGGCACATCACATACATGGCACATCACATACATCGCACATCACAGACATGACACATCACATACATCGCACATCACAGGCATGGCACATCACATACATCGCACATCACAGGCATGGCACATGACATACATCGCACATCACATACATCGCACATCACAGACAGATCGCACATCACAGACATCGCACATCACAGACAGATCGCATCACATACATCGCACATCACATACATCGCACATCACATACATCGCACATCACTGACATGGCACATCACAGGCATGGCACATGACATACATCGCCCATCACATGCATCGCACATCACATACATCGCACATCACAGGCATGGCACATGACATACATCGCACATCACAGACATCGCACATGACAGACATCGCACATCACATACATGGCACATCACAGACAGATCGCACATGACAGACATCGCACATGACAGACGTCGCACATCACAGACAGATCGCACATCACAGACAGATCACACATCAGACATCGCACATGACAGACGTCGCACATCACATACATGGCACATCACGGACAGGTCGCACATCACGGACAGATCGCACATCACGGACAGATCGCACATCACGGATGAAGAACACATCACTCCGAGTCACCGTCTTTCTGGCAGTCATCGCAGCGCAGCATTCTGACCGAGTGCCGATCGCACACGTATCCACTGCAGACGGTGCTTTCTGGCCGTCCTGCCCTTCTTCAGTTTTTTTTTCTGGACCTTGTACCCGTCCCCTTTGAGCGCTCTCACGCACACATGACAGCGGCCTGGGGTCACCGGCTCGGTTGGCCCTGGAAGGGACCGCTTCTGGCTCAGACGGCGGTGCAGGGAGTACTCCAGAGCAGCCACAGTGCGACGGTTGTGCACCCCCCGTCTCAGAGTACACTGCCGCCCTCTCCTCCATCTGCGGCCGGCACAGAGCCAGGCCCAGGTCCCGCAGAAACGGCCGCCGTCCTCCCTTGCGTGCGGCCGACTTCTCGGAGCCTGGCACGTTGGTACTGAAGACGTGGTACGCCGTACAGGGCAGCCACGTTCACCATGAAGAGGAAGACGGCCGTCGTCCATCTCCTCGTCGGCACCCTGGTAGAGTACGCCTCCAGCATGGCGTCACATAGGTCCACGCCGTCTTTCGTTGCGTTGTAGTACAGGATCACCTCGGGCTTCCCTGTGTTGGCGTCGACCCGGGCGGCGCTTTCGTGAAACGTCGACGCCGCGAGTACCACCTTCCCGGGTTTCGGGCAGTACGAGACGAGTGTCACACCGTTTCGGTAGCAGGCGACGGTGGATCCCGGCTGCCTGCCCTGGGTCGCCTTCATCTCCGCCGGGAGAAGCCGGCGGTTGCCCTGGATGGTTCCCACCACTGACAGCTTGTAACGCATCAGCTCCTGCATGACGTCGAAGACGTAAAGTAACGATCCATAGTTACACTACGTCCGGCACCACGCGGCTCCTGCGTCAGGTGCATAACAAGCTCCAGCACGTCCGGCACCACGCAGCTCCTGCGTCAGGTGCATTACAAGCTCCAGTACAGACGAGAGGGTGGTGTTTGGCGGTGCTTGCTGCGGACTGGCGGGTTTTCCAGCATACGGCCAGAGCTTCCAGACGTACCGGAACTCGGCATCGGGCAACAGACCGGAACAGAACGCCGTACTTGCCGGGCTTCGATGGCATGTAGACCTTGAAGCCGCAGCGCCCTCGGAACCGGACGAGCGTCTCGTCCACGCAGACGTCGCCTGATGGCTTCAGGTGGTGACGCAGGTTCTTGTCAAACAATCTGAACACCTCCCGCAGCAGGCAGAACTTGTCGGCTTCGCGTCGCTCTGGTCGAGTTGTGCTGTCATCAAACCGAAGGCAGTTCAGGAGCTTCATGTAGCGGCGGTGGCCCATCGTGGCCGAGAAGGGAGCCGGTGCGAAAACGCCTTTGAACAGGTTCTCAGCTGTGCTGTTCGCACCCACGCAATCCCGCAACAGAGAGAGAGGCCGACAAAGGCCATCAGTTCTGAGCGTGTCACTGGAGCATACTCGCTGAGATGAGATGCGTCTGGGTCTTGTGTTGTTCTCTCATACTTTGTTTCCTCATCCAGCAGTTTTGCATTGGTGTATTTCAGCGTCAGGTCGATCACGTCATCTTGAAAGAAGAGCCTGAATGCTGCCACATCGACGTTGCAGATCTCACTTCGCCGATAAGGCCTGGTCTCTGACTTGTGAGGTTTACGTCCAGCCGTCTGGAGCGCTGGGCAGGTGGCTGCAGTGGACCACTCAGCCACCGTGCTGTTGCGTCGGTCACGAGCACAGTAGGCGCCCGGATCCTGCTGAAGTGGGAAATACTATCCATTCTGCAGGGTACGTTTCGATTTCGTCATCTTTTGTTGCGCGCCCCGAACGCTTGGTGCCGTCACGGACTGATCCAGCAGCCGGACGCGGCCGCGCCAGTCGCGTCGGCTGACGGGACGGCTGACGGGCGGCTGACGGACGGCTGACGGACCGGCTGACAGACCGCTGACTGACCGGCTGACGGACCGGCTGACGGGACGGCTGACGGGACGGCTGACGGACGGCTGACGGGACGGTCTGACGGACCGGCTGACGAGGTGGTGGCATCGGCCGCGCTGAATATAGTCGTCTCTTCTGTATCGTCCTCGTCTGGGACGTACAGGGCATCTTCTTCTTCACTGTCCGAGTCCGATGGCGATTCCAGTTCGTCTTCATCGGAGTCGGTCAGTAGGATGAGTCTCGCTGCTTCAGTGGCGCTCAGTCGTCGGAGGGTACGGCGGGACATGATAAGGCGATAGATACGCAATACTCCTCACTGAACCCTCTTTCCAGTGCCGTGTACCTATCACGTCTGACCGCAGCAACTGAGGCACGTTGAACAGCGGTAAACAAAGTGTGGAAACTGTGCAAGCAGACCGGTGCAGTGTCTGCCAATGGTATGTCAAAACGTCCGTGCCTCAGGCAGTTGCTGATTCGTTCATTCATTGGTCGAGGCGTGGTTTTCCCCTTGCGCTCTTGAGGGAGGGGGGGGGGGGGCGGTCGCTCTCGAGGGGCGGTCACCCTCTGGCACGGTCGCTCTTTGGCGCGGTAGGAGGAAAACCCCGCCGTTTCGGCACACTATCTGGCATCGCGTCAGATAGCAATCAGCTCGTTATCTAAGCGCCTCAGGCGAGGACGGGATCAGATGACAACCGATTAGCAGTCGTCGAGGTGGGAATGGACTCAGACACAAACTTTGCGGCACACACCAGAGAGCGGTCAGCTCATTATCTAAATGCCTCAGGCGAGGACGGGATCAGATGACAACCGATTAGCAGTCGTCGAGGTGGGAATGGACCGGACTTGTATACGATTCAACTCTGATTGAGTCGCGACTCATGAATCCAGCAGTTTTTGCGACTCAAACTGATTGAGTCGCTAACATTTTTAAGGATTTGGCTTTGAGTCGTGATTGAATCGAAGAGCTCAGGTAGAAACCATGATTGAGTCGACAACAAATATTTAGAGAGCTGACTGAGTCGAGTTCGCGACTCAATTGCCTAAAAGAAGCCTCCAAATTCCAAAACTTCAAGTTTTCAACCATGTAAGTAATATCCATCAACAATTTCACCATACATAAATAAAATACATAAAATGCAGCAATATCAAATCATCATCATCATCATCATCATCATCATCATCATATATTTCGGATACATCCATTGCATGGTTTTTCAGTAATCCACGTCATTTACAGCTCAGTAAAAACACTGCATTAAAACATACTCATCGCATATCACACTCATTTCAAAGTTGAATTACATGACTTCACCTACGTTCGCTTTAAAAATTATAAAACTTGGAGAATACCTGAGTCACTCTCACTCCCAGTTATAAATTGCAAACGTAGTCATTAGTCATAGTTTGAGTTGTGATTGAGTTGTTATATGATTCAAAATGATTGAGTCGGGACTGATATGCCTAAAGGTCATTTTGAATCGATTGAGTCGAAAACTCTGACTCAAAGTCTTTGAATCAAATGCAAAAAATGAAAGTCTCATTGAGTCGTGATTGAATCGATAATGTTGATTTTGAGTCGTGATTGAATCGTTCGAGAGAAACAAATTTGAGTCGTATACAAGTCTGGAATGGACTCAGGACCACAAAGTATGAGTTCAGAAGGCATGAATCATTTGCATTTATGACAACCTTCCAGTTGACCTACTTCGGTTCCATTATCTAACCGCCTCAGGCGAGGACGGGATCAGATGAGTGATGACAACGAATAAGCGGTTGTCGAGGTATGAATGGACTCAGGACCACAAGCATGAGTCCAGAAAGCATGAGTCATATGCATTTATTACAACCTTTCAGTTACCCTACTTCGGTTCCAATGACCTGTCATGAACTTGACCTGACTTGACCTCGTTGACCTAACATTACCTTGGAAACTATATAGCACAACAATATACATCAAACAAGTCGCAAGTATTGCCAAAAACACTTTCATTTTTCCGGTATACGGGAACCGCACAGGGCTGATTTGTGTGGTCTGGCGCTGAATATTTTTTTTTTTAACTTTGATGGCCTATAACTCAAAACATATTCTGCGATTTTTATTTTCTTACTTCAGACAACGCGCCGTTCATTTTTAGGCAGGTACCTAAAATATTATGCACATCTCCCGGTAAAATAAGGACATATTTACCAAAACAGGAGGGGGTGGCGGATTTCGCCCCCCCCCCCCTTCCTCCAGGGCGCGTGTTAAATAGCCAAATGGCTTCCGGAGAGCATAAAAGCTTTGGCTTGTATTCCCAGTCATTTTGTTTAATCTGTCATCCTCTTGGCGTTATTTATGTTCATTATGTTGATGGGGGACAGATTGGACAAGTCACGTTCAGTTCGCGCAGTGGTTTGTAGCAGCCGTACTTGTTCTGTGTCGCGTGTATTCAAAAGGACACCGATCAAACCCAGTGACGTCTAAATTAAGCCCTCTGACAAATAAACCAGGCAAAAATATATCCATCGTTGGCGATTCAGCTTCTTACTCTAACTAACTTTCAGCAACTGATGCAACTGCTGCTTGAGTCGACTGATCTGTCTTGCTCCTCATTGAAGCTATCTCAGCTCGTTAGGTCGTGTTCAAGGTACTTCGGGAGACTGCCATCAGACAAGGGGCAAAGAACAACATCCCATTAATGAGAGATGTATAATTATTGTGACGAATTCAAATATGCTCAAAGCCTAATCAAAAGTATGCGAGTTTGAAGCAGTAACGACATCGATGATCTGAACCAGCGGGTGGTGACCCGTGCGGCACGGACACGAGACCTGCACACGGGCAGCGGCGGGCCATCGTCGCAGCAGCGGTGACCGCCAGCAGCGACAGCAGCGACAGCAGCGACAGCAGCGACAGCAGCGACAGCAGCGACAGCAGCGACAGCAGCGACAGCAGCGACAGCAGCGACAGCAGCGACAGCAGCGACAGCAGCGACAGCAGCGCCAGGGCGGCGGCGGTCTTCATCGTGACTTAGGTGATCACCAAGAAATGGCGCCAGCGTCGCTACGTTCGGGCGTGACCTCCTGCACCAGCCGATATCACCGGGCCACAAATGTCACCGGTAGACAAAGTGTGGCGCGCGGCCCACTTGCGACCAGCGCACACTCAGAAGTTCCCGAGCCAGAGAAGGGGTTCGCTGGCATATCGCAGACACCGTTCACTCACGAGACCACGGAGCAAGGCTTCACGACCGCGAACACTTATTTCCTCGGAAAACAATCAAAATGTCAGGAGTGTCCAACACAACACATTAACAATCTCATATGGCAGCCCATATGGAAGCCCTTCTACCATGTTCTACTATGTCGCTCCGAGTGGGATACCTTTCGCCAGTGACAGATTCTGCCGATTGGTGCTGCGGAAGCAGGAGTTCCTTTCCGCAATTTTCGGGTGACAGGCCATGACCAGGATGCTGGGGGAAACTGCGCATTTTCGAGGCTGCTGAACTAGGGCGGATGCGCCGTATGGAACTGGTGGCACTGGCGGATCCAACCGCCGTTTTTTTTTTTGGGGGGGGGGGGGGCAAGTCGATGGGAGGTAGGACACATCATACACTCAGAAACACGATTTATAACTTTTGCTGAATGCTCTTCCCTGCGGAAACTGCACGGTTTCCATTTCGAGACCTTTCAGTGGATGGTCTTGCCTGATAAATCTACATGGTCTCTGGCGTTGGTTGTTGAGAGTAAATATGTCTCCAGCTGACCATTTTATGTCTCTGAGACCATCAGGCAGGCAACGAATAAGAAAAGTCTGTCCCGACCGAGGATCGAACCCGCAGGATGTTTTTTTTTGCAGTCAGCTGTTGAGAGCAGTGGATGGTCTCCTGAAAGTCACCTGCAATTGAATTAATTCGTTGCAGATGGCGTCACCATGGCACATGGCAGGTGGCACTATAATCGTGACGACGGAACCTAGTTTTGTTCAAGTAAATACATAATAACTATCTTTTCTCGATTGTTTTGATTTGTAAATATTACTTTCATACCATCATTTGTTAACCAAACAATATGTATAGACGGAAAGTCGGTAAGTATCAACCTCACCCAGCATTTGCCTTGATTATACCGTCTTCTTTCCAACTCTGATCCAAGGCATCGTAGCTCAGCGGTAGAGCGCTCACTTAACCCGCGCTTGACCGGGGTACCGGGCAGAACACCATTGACTTGGGGGGGGGGGGGATATTGCCCCCTCGTTATCTCCTTAACCAATAATCGCAGCGAGACGCGCAAGGCGGCATTCGAAAGCTCTTAATGAGACGCCTCTAACGCATGCTCAACATTTTCGAAACGAGGTCACATATTAGGTCAAGGTCGGGTAAAATATCAAAATGGGGGCATTTGAGTTTATGGACCATACTTTCCATCCAACGCCTTTGATTGCGACCATGATCACCCAAAGTCCTCACAAAGGTATAATACACATCCCGCATGAGCTAAAATGAGATTGTTGGCAAAGGTCAAGGTCAGGTTACAAAAGGTAACTATACGCATACAATTTCCGAAAGTCATGCAATACATATTTTATGGGCTATTTTACACGTATAATTCGATAGTGATGGTCATTTTACCATCTGACCTCATTTAAGTGAAGTTAGTGTCACGCTTAGGTCAAGTTCAGGTCACATATGGTCAAAATTTAAAATTGAAAAATCTAAATACAAAAATCATGTTTATACACCAGTTTTGTCTCAGAAATACAGTGCTGGTATTTATTTGTCTGTATCTGATCAATAAAAGCAAAAAAACGAAATTTCACAATATGACGTCATGAGTTACTCATACTTAGGGAGCCATAAGTCAATCAAAAAACAAGATATTGCTTTGAAATTTGGTTTTGGTATTGTCCATATATAGTTCTCTTAAATGTATTCCAGTTTTTTAACATCTTCGAAAATTTTGATTGTGTTGCCATTTTTCCGAAAAAGTCGTTTTTGTTTTGTTTTTGGAGTCAAAAAACATTATTTTAAATTATTATTTTCATTATTATTTATTTGTATTATTATTTTATTATTATTTTACATTATTATTTTTCATTTCAATTATATTATTCAATTATTTTTCATTATTTTCCATCCGTGATATCCATTTTGTAGGTCTTGCGATTTTATATCTTTGACGTTTTGTATTGCATTTTGCTCAAACATTTACAGCCAGCCTGTTGAAGTGTAGCGGATTTTATCGTAAAACTCGTGTGTAGTGACGTCACTAAATTTGCTATATCTCAACACATGATCGACGAAATTGAAAATAGATCAATCAATTTTTAGATTTTGTTATGCCCATATTTAGGCATACATGCAGTATCAAACTGTGAGGCCTATGTCATTAGGCCAATTCGGAGCAGCATACGCATACTCGGAAGTTAAAAAGTGTTGGAGAACATGTTGTCCATCAATATATCGGAATCATAAATGTGACCAGATTCGGCAATTGCCCTTATTCCACTGTAAATGTCGATCTAAATATGTATTCCGCGACGCAACGACCACAGCGTGAAATACATTTTTAGATTGGTCGTCAGCCGGCTACTCCAATTTTAGATCGTGAAGTCAGGTGGCGAATCAAAATTTTAATCGCTGAGGCTGCTGCGAGTGCCAAAATTGAGACCATGGACCCTTACTTTGGCCAAATCTGCCAAAGTCGGGATTTGATCATACAAGTACAAGAAAATATGATGGCGCCATTCCTGCAGTTTCAACCGAAAAACAAAATCCAGGGGTGATGGGCATTTTTTAAGGGGTGATTAGGGTGTTTGGAGGTGTGAATGTCAGGAAAACAATCAATTTTTAGATCGGATCTCCTTATAAGGGCATGCTCCGTCCATTTCGATGACGGCACCACCACATTTTGTATCAATCCATTTTTAGATCGCTTCCCCGTAGTTTGCCCAACTATTAATTCATAATTTTTAAAAAACTAATAATTAAAACTAATAATTTTTTGAAAAACCGTAGACAATTGAGTTGTAAAGCAACTTGCAAAAGAAAACGTCAAGTGAAAGAAAATGTAATTTTCTTCCAAATGGCTATCTCGAATTTGCATTTTTGTCAGTTTTTGACCCAAAAAATGAAGAAAAAAGATATTTGTTTAGGAAAAATCCCACAAAATAAATTTTTCAAAGATATAAAACAAAAACGGAATATATATTTGATAACCAAGTATGAACGATACCCACACCAAATTTCAAAGTAAAATCACTATTTTTGACTGACTATGGCTCCCAAGTATGATTAAATCATGACGTAATTTGTTGAAATTGCATTTTATGGCTTTTAATTACCAGATACAGGCAAATGAATGCCACCACTGTATTTATTAGACACAATTGGTCTAGAAACATGACGTTTTTATATTTATATTAATCAATTTCAATTTTTGACCTTATGCGACCTGACCTTGAACTGAACTTCGCCTAAGGGCCATTATATGGGGTGAGGGTGTAAAATTGGCTACTACTATCAAATTATACGTGTAAAATAACCCATAAAACATGTGTCGCATGACTTGTGTATACCTTTGCCAATAGTTATATTTTCTGACCTGCCCTTGACGGCTTGATCTTTGCTTACAATCTCAATTTCCCTTATGCCGAAGATGTATTATGCCTCTGAGAGCACTCTGTGCCAAAATAGTAGTCGCAATATAAGGCTTTAAATGGAAAGTATAGCAAATCAACCCAAATACCTCGATTTTGACATTTTATCTGACCGTGACCTGACATGTGACCTTAATTTGAACATTTCACGTATGCTTTACGTACGTGAGCGTCTCATTGAGAGCTTTCCATTGCATACTTGCGCGTCTTGTTGGGGTTATTGGTTCGGAAGATATCGAGGTGGCAGAAAATGCCCCCCCCCCCCCCCCCCCCACCCCGTACGGCTGAATACCCCGCGGGGCACGGGACCCTTTTGAAAGTATGGTGGCATGATCGAAGGTCCGACCGCGGTAGGTTAACATGATTCACAAGATTTACATGATTTGTTGTATTCTCCTGGCTAACTACATGTAGCCCGGAGAAGCAAAAAAAAATATATTGTTGCAACATCGGAAAACTAAGTTGCATACGTAGATAAACAAGGAGCAAAGGCTTGTGTTACGACAGTTGAGTCGTTCTTATTGGGTCGCGCCAATCCAAGGGGAGTATACAAAGTTTGCAGCGTCGGTCACCGATTTTTACGACATGTGGTCTCAAGATCAAATCGAACCCCCTGTTTCCCAGAATCAGGTCCATTTTGACCGTACAGATCTCCTTCAAGGCCAAATTCAATGTCAAAGGACGGAACGCTGTAGCGCCCAAATTTTGCGTCCGATTGCAACACAAATTCAACAAACGATGCTCCGTGCCCATTTCCAGGATGACAAGCATTCTTAGAGTAAATTTGTTGCCCGTGACCTTCAAGGTCAAAGGACGGGGAACGCTGTAGCGCCCAACTTTGGGCTGTAACTTGAAGGTCACGGGGCACAACTCTAAGAATGCTTGTCATTCTGGAAATGGAAAGGATGGAGATAAACAAATCCCGTCCTTTGACCCTGAATTTGCCATTAAAGGTTACGGGCTTGCCTTGAAGGCCACGTGGCACAACTCTGAACATTCTTGTCATCTTGGAACTGGGCACAAGGAATCGTTTATAAGATGTAAGATGTAAGATGTGTATTAAATCAATGATCCACTTGAAATAACCGTGTGGCTTTTCACACTGACGAGTCACAACGCAAGACATGGCAATACGAAAATGGGTGCAATACGTACAGGAACCTATCGGTACAATGAAATAAAAAAATACACAAATAATGCTAAACAAAAACTTCTAAAAATAAGAACACATTCACATCGGTCTGAATCATCCTGTAAGCTCAAAACGACCTTTCAGAACGACCTTCTTCAGTGCGCGACGCGTATAAGTGCTCCCATCTGCGAGTACGTTCATGTCATTCACACACTTAACACCGCGGTAACATAACCGCCGCCTGCCCGCCTCCGTCCCTATGCGCGGTAGCGAGAGCAGGTGTGCCGAGCGGGTGTCACGCCCGTGAATGTCACGCTGCCGCTGTCCTATGGTGCTGGCGATGTACGGTGGTGAACCGGTATGAATAGCGTGCAGGACAGCGCAAACAGAATGGTATTGAATGAGCTGCGGTGCGTTCAGCCACCGTAAATCACAGATCACATAAAAAATGTGATCCATTTTACGACGGCCACTGACGACTGACCACTGGCCACTGGCCACTGGCCACTACGACGGCCGCAATTTTGTTTTTTTGTTGTACGCGGTGGGTTTGAGTTCGATTGCACGATCCGTAAATTGATATGCAATATCGAACTACTGAGATAGCGTGTACTTGTACTATTTGGGATAGATATTGTCTTGGGATAGTGTGTTGTGCATGACCGAGGGCAATGAGAATTCCGGTACACTTACGCCGTACTGAGTCTATGTGAGATTCAAAGCTCAGATGCCTGTCCATTGCAGACATGTGCATGGATACCAAAAATGGATCCGGGGATCTGATCCCAGTGATCTGGATCCGGGATCCACTGAGATTATAGATCCACCCTCTCAGTTTTACCGTGGGATCTATTGAGATCATAGATCCAACCTTATATTTGTGCTGTTGGATCACAAGATCATGGATCCAACCTTATATTTTTGCCGTGGGATCCAAGGGATCAAAGATCTAACATTGTATTTTTGCCGTGGGATCCACTGGGATCATGGATTTAGACCAACAAAACACTCCGTGGGATCCAGCAGATCCTGGATATATTAATAAATGGCAGCTGTACAAACAAAACATTCAAACAATATCAGAGGAAAGTTAAAAGCTGAAACAGCTTCAAAATGTAATATGCAAAAATAATATACAGCTTCAAAATCATACCAATACCAATTACCAATACACAATTCATGGTGTCAGTATGAAGTATTAAATACTTACAGCAACCAAAACGTACCTCCTCCAATCAAATATTCTACAAATCTGAAACCAGTGAGCACGGAAGACTTTTAAATCCAAACCCAATCTCGGAAGGTTTGAACCTTTAATCAAGGCCGTATAATCAGTATAAATGGAATCATGGATAACTGGTTACAATAGTGCTGTTCACAACGACAACTTGCGACAACTGATTCCTTAGCCACCTAGGTGGCTAACAGGGACGATCCCAGCATCCCCAATTTGTGGTGCTACTGCATGTTGCTTTGCCACAAAACGGAATATTTCTGGTGTTTTCAAATACAGTTATCAACAATTCCCGCATAATTCAGCACCCAAACTGGACCTTTCACGTCAAATCACCCATAATCACACACTTCGTCAACAGTAGTACCTACCCCCTGTTACACTCGCTCCTGCCGCCCGATCTGGCATCTTGGTGTTGCCAGCTTAGCCTCCTTCGTCGAACGTGGCTAATGGCTGTTTAGCCACCTAGGTGGCTAATGGTGGCGAATGGTTTGAAATTGAGTTGCAATCCGGAATACCGATTCTGGTACTTGTTTACCTCACTTCGCACTTTTCTGCTTCAAACTTGCAATTTTCCTCATTAAATCACACGTCCTTGGTCAGAAAATTGTGATAAACTGCGCCGCGTATGTCGTATTTCGGTTGTATTGTGCCGTATACCAATGTTTACATACATAACGGTGATAGATAATTTCTGCTGGATGATTGAAAGTGAAGGTATTTCCAATTTTATTTGAAGTTACTTAGTAAAACTTATGAAAGCCTATAATTCATAAAGGAGTTGTACTGTTATGAATCACGTTAAGAAAAGGCTAGGAATTCAATTTTACTGGCATCAAATATAAATCGCCTCCATGTGTTTTTTCTCCATGTTTCTTGTTTTATTTCTATGCAGATTAAAGGCTATTCAAATTTACTGGCATCAATTGCCTGCCTTAGTCTTGTTTTTTTTTGTGTCTTCTTGTATGTCCATGCAGATTAAAGGCTATTCAAATTTACTGGATTATTTTTTGCTGATAGGACTTCAGAATTAGGGCAGTGAGCCCTTATCAATTAACGCATCCATAGATAACATGAAGTACCTGGATTGGACACTCAATAATTGGCCTCAAATTGCAGTTCTAAAATTTAAAATGGAGCTATTAAGCTGATACTTTTTTGTTTCAGCTTGTGCAAATGTGAGTCCAGCACCGTCATTCACTGCTGTGGTTAAATTTGAGGCCGATTATTCAGTGTCCAATCAAAGTATTTCATGTTATCTATGATGCAGCATATCTGTATGTTTGAACTAATTCAGCATATCTGTTTCCCAGATTGAAATGGATGACTGTGAGAAGACTGTTTGGGCATTAATCTTTTTAGCCCTTTGCCTTAAAGCAGAGGTGGAGAATTGTCAAAATGCCAGGGGTGCTTTTCACCGGCGGCTCTCAAATCCAAGTTGTAGCGAGAGGACGAAGAGAGGTGGCGGCCGTTATGGCCGCTTAAACGCGACGGACCGTAAAATAAAAGGAAGCAAGCGGTACGAAAATAGATCCAAACATCAGTGACAAGATGCATCGAAAACCCAATATGGAATTTCATTTCATGGTCGCTGGAAGCGAGTTTTGCTTGCACTGCGGCTGCCCCCCCCCCCCCCCCCCCCCAACCGCTTCGAGTCACATCAAGAATCGTAATGTATGTTAACTTGTAAACGATGGGAAGAGAACAAAAAGTCACGGTGCGAACATGTAAACCTTCAAGTCACATAATATCGGCACCGAAATGACGAAGTCGTCAATGTTGACCTGACCGTGTGAACTTTTTTTCTTCCTTTTTCATTTATTTATTCAATGTATCTCGATATTTCGAACAACCACATACAAGCAACGCAACGCAGAAAAAGCCACGGTCCGGTCGGCAGCAGTCCTGGCAGCTGCGCGGCGCGGCATCGGATATCACAGCGGCGACGGGCGGACATGCCGCAGCGAGAGGTGTGCACTGGCGGATCCAGGGGGGCGGCAGGGGCAAAAGCCCCCCCCCCCCCAAGCTCGACAGGGGCGGCAATAGAAATTATCCCCCCCAAAAAAATCGCTGAAACTGGCGATGAAAATGGGTACTGCCTGCGAAAAAATAACTTGTTGCGAAAGAAAGAAATGTTGTTTTTGCCTCGTTCGTGTTTGCTCTATTTGGTAGCATTTTGGTAACAGTAGGGTTAGGGAAAGTGGCGCGTCTCACGCTATTTTGGAGTGATTCACAACCAACGTAAGTTATAATTTACACGCAGCGTCGCAGCCTTTGGTCTCCTGCTGCCTGCTGGGTGGCAGAGGAGCGCGGGAATGAATTTCCTTACATAGGTGCCTATGTTGTGTGGAATACGTCTACTAGTATTAAGTAGGGCAATTAGGTTCAGTAAAAAAAAAAACATAATGGTCTTCTTTTTGTAGCTGTTGTATTCCACGACAAATCGACAAAAACAAAGTGCAAAATGACACCGTCATGTCACCGATTATGGCCAAAATTGGTATATGGGGTAGCCTGGGGCGCTTAAGTGAGTTGTGAAAGTTGTATTGCAATGCAAGCAGTGGTTCAGAAGATATCGCCTCGGACATTTTTATAAGGTCACGGTGCAGGTCAATCTTTGTCGGCCCATATGGCGGGGAATTTATGAAGCAATATAGATGTATTATGTCATTATAATGGCAATGAGCTGTTTTATAACATGGGGATGTTTTTTTTTTAAAGAAAATTTCACAATTTAGTAAGTTCTCGAAATTGTACAACTTTTTGGATACCTTTTCTCAAACGTGTTTCTATTTTTTGTTTTGAGCTATGCTATTCTTACGTGTAAGGACGTGATTAAGTGAGAGAAAACAAAATGAAATTGAGGAATATTTGCTTCCAAATATCACAATTTTTTCCATTTTACTTGCTATTTTATATAGAAAAAATATGTTATTCGCTAATAACTTTTGACTGAATAAAACTAGATTGGTACGATAGACGTCATTTTGCTGTTCTCATCAAGACGAATTGAATGCTCCGCAGCATGACCTCTGTCTGACATTTTATGACCTTGACCTTAAATTTCAAAGTTAGTATTTGTTTTTTAAATTTTGAATCTTGCTTAATACCCAAGCCAAATGTATTTCCTATTTTGACTGTATTATTGTTAATTGTAAAGAAGTGTCGTTCAAACAGAAACAATGATGGTTATTTGTCTTTAAATATGCTAAATTTGGTAATTTCTTGTGTTATTTTGTGAAAGATATTATGTATTCTCCAATAACTTTTGACTGAATAAAGATAAAAAGGTAAAAGGACACCATTTTTTTTATTTTCGTTAAGACGCGTCGAATGATATGCAGTATGACCTCTTTCTAACATTTGGTGACCTTTACCTAAGGTCAATGTCAAGGTTCAAGGTTAGGTTTCCAATTGTGGCCGCATTTGTGGCGATGTTATATATCTTAAAACTTGTCTTGTTGCGAGGAATTCGATTGTGCTTAAATAACGCCTGATTGTCAATGGCAACATTTAAATTCATTTTAATTTGAATGTCGAATAGTAACTTCATAACTTCCTTCTCGGTGTAAAGAAAGCCCGAAAATGTCTCAGTTTGCTTTATAATCATCAACGATCGCGCAATTATTTTAATACCAATGAATTCCTATCTTCAAGACAAGTTCAAAGATATATAACATTGCCGTGTAGGTCAAATTTGGAAAGGTGACTGCGCCGTGATCTTGACCTTAGGTCAAGATCATCAAATGTCATACAGAAGTCATGCTGCACATCTATCAACGTGTCTTGATGATACCAACAAAATGACGTTTACCGTGCCCTTCTAACTTTATTCAGTCAAAAGGTATTAGCGAATAACTAATTTATATATAAAATAGCATATAAAATGGCAAAATTGTATATATTTGGAGGCAAATATCCATCAATTTTATGTTTGCACTTAATTGACACGTCCTAGGTCACCTAGGTCATTACACGTAATAATAGCATAGCGAACAAAAATAACCCAAGTCCGCAAAGGGAAAAATGGGGGGGGGCACCTTTTAGGTCATATGGAGGCCCCTGGGGCCCGGAAGGCCCCCAGTGAAATTAGCCTCCCCCCCCCCCCATATTGGGAGGCTGGATCTGCCAGTGGAGGTGTGACGCCAGGATTTATGCGCGGAGGTGCGGGAGGTCTGCTCCTGTCTACCGGCCCGGGGCGCGAATTGCACTATCAGCAAAACGGCGATTCTTAAGCGCCGGCTACGGTGCCGGGTCGGGCAATCCGCGCCCCAGGCCGGGCGACCGCCCACACAAACATGCTGAGGGACGGTAAGACTGACCGTGTGAACTGACCTGACCCTACCTGACCGTGCAAAACCGCCTATTTACACACGGACTGACACACATACACACACTTTTACACCACTCAGTCTTACTTCGCCGAAGTAAGACTCAACAGCCGTTAGTTAAACGGACCTGTTTATTTGAGGGGGTGCTTTTACAGTGAGGGGGTGCACTTTTTAGCTCAGGGGGTGCTTGAGCACCCCCAAAACCCCTAATTCTCCACCCCTGCCTTAAAGTCGAGGTGCTATTCTTATCTTGAAAAACAGTGAACGTGGCATCAGGAAAAAAAGCAGAGAAGGCATATGGCAGGAGTGAGAAAGATTGTGCTTACTTCACATCTTTATGGACATCCAACCTGGTGGCACCAGACTTGACTCCACTCTCCAGACCCAACAAGCATTGCTGATTCCGTCCCACTTAGGAAGTGTGTCCCCATTGCATTGTGGGTTATGGCATCCACAACAGAGATGAGGACTATAATTCAGAAGTTCGGTGTCGCTTGTTTCATGTTTGTTTGGTGTTGCTAAGAGCACCGTCTTCAAATTCTTCAACATGGTTCTTTGGTATGTTGTCATAAGAAAAAGAGGAATTGTAAAATGGCACTGTCATGAATTTAACTTTCCTTTATATACAAGTGTGATGGTGTTTGTGTTTCAATCATAAGTTCAAATGTGATATGTTGTGTCTGTTTGCTAAGACATCATTGTATGTTTGTGACCTGTTGTCATGATCTTCTCTTCAGTACTTTTATCAATTTATTTATTTCACGTCATCAGGTATTTCCACACAATAGGGCTATTTGAATACCTTCGTCATACATTGGTGTAGCACATTTGCGTCGCAAACAATTGTCAAGAAGCTGCGTCAATAGATCAAGAAGCTTCAGTCAATATCTCTCTTACATGCCTTTTAAAAGTACACACACTAAGACGATGTAGATGATTGTCAATGGCATAGCGATTGTACAGTTTGGATCCACAGTATATGAAGGTGCGCTTTCCATGGTTGTTGCGGGGACGAACAAGCGATAGGTGAGATGATTGTCGCGTTTGTCGCAAGCCTGATTGATGGTTAAATGACAGGCTTTGGCGCAGTCCGACCGGCAGGTTTAATGTTAAAATCTTGTGCATCATACATAAATCAAAATATTCTACAAGTTTCGGAACAGTGAGCCAGCCGAACTCCTTTAGGACATCTGAAACATGATCGTATTTCCGGCGACCAGAAATGACTCGTGCAGCAAAGTTGAGCACCTTTTGCAGTTCCTGAATTACACTTGTAATTCAGTACAATGAAGTTGTCATGTTCGTGTTCGGACACTGTTGTCATATGTATGTATATATCGACACCGTTGTCATATGTATATATATATATATATATATATATATATATATATATATATATATATATATATATATATATATATATATATATATATATATATATATATATATATATATAAATATATATATATATATATATACGCAAATGCAAATATGGTGTCTGTTCAGAGGACATGTTCGGAGTAAGGGCAGCTTATTCTAGAATGGCATGTCTCAAAACAGTGCTGAAAACCATCCATCAAATTAATATAAATTGCGGCATTACAAGCACAACTGTTCAGAGATAGGGTCAGGGTAGGGTAGGGCTACATACCTACCTCCCTACCCAGGGGCGCAACCACCTATACGGACAGTACGGAATGTCCGTACCGTTTTTGACGGGCGCCGAAGGCGGCCCCCCCCCCCGTACCGATGTTTTTTTTTGTAATTGGCGCTGTCAACAGGACATGAGGCACCAGTGGCGTACAAAGTATACAGTCATTCAGGGCATGACCTGGTTCTTTGGACCCGAGGCGCCCATGTAAAGCTGGCGCCCCTCCGATCAGTGACGGCGCCCCTTCGGCTCGTGACGGCGCCCCTCCGGCTCGTGATGGCGCCCCTCCGGCCAATGACGGCGCCCCTTTGGCTAGTGACGGTGCCCCCTCCGGTCAGTGACGGCGCCCCTCCGGCCAGTGACGGCGCCCCTCCGGCTACTGACGGCGCCCCCTCCGGCTACTGATGGCGCCCCCTCCTGTCAGTGACGGCGCCCCTCCGGCCAGTAAAGCCGCCCCTCCGGCTAGTGACGGCGCCCCTCCGGCCAGTAAAGGCGCCCCTCCGGCCAGTGACGGCGCCCCTCCGACCAGTGACTGCGCCCCTCCGGCTAGTGACGGCGCCCCCTCCGGTCAGGGACGGCGCCCCTCCGGCCAGTGACTGCGCCCCTCCGACCAGTGACGGCGCTCCTCCGGCCAGTGAAGACGCCCCTCCGGCCAGTGACGTCGCCCTTCGACCAGTGACGGCTAAATCAGTCCTTCATGTACACATAAGTGAAATTAGATGAGTTTTAGAAACATGGTAAGGGAAGATCATTATGAGACCGAACCGACTGTACATACATACACCTACCTACATCTAAAAAATGACACATTTGTGATATTGCGTTTTTTGACGATGGCGCCTTCCTTGAGCGGTGACGCCCCCTGGACGATGCCCCCCCCCCCCAACGCCAATGTGTCCGTACCACTTTTTTGGACGTGGTTGCGCCCCTGTCCCTACCCCACCCTTATGCATGAAAGAGGCATAGCTTCTCCAAACACGTTGATGGGGCTGTGAAGAATTAAAAATGCTCAAGGTACAACCAAATCCTTAATGACACATCCCAAGGCTCTCTCCATTTGATCCACATCCTTGCCAAAGTTGGAGGGCTCAATCAAACCTGAGTTGGGGAGGGGGGGGGAGAGTGCTGAATCCCCTCCAACTGAATATGAAACTACATCAGGGGCGGATCCAGGGGGTGGCCGCAGCGGTCGCCCCCCCCCCCCCCCCCGCCAGAAGGGCGCCCCACGGGCTGTCTGTCAGCCCGTGAGCACCCAGCGTCCCTATGGACCGCTTGGACGCCCTGTTGAAAGTAACTTACCGAGTATCAGGTCATACAGGTCATGACCTGGTCCTTTTGACCCGAGGCGCCCTTCCGGCCAGTGACGGCGCCCTTACGGCCATTGACGGCGCCCTTCCGGCCAGTGACTGCGCCCTTTCGGCCATTGACGGCGCCCTTTCGGCCATTGACGGCGCCCTTTCGGCCATTGACGGCGCCCTCTCGTCCAGTGACGGCGCCCTTTCGGTCAGTGACAGCGCCCTTTCTTTGGAAGGCGCCCCTAAATTGGCCTGCGGCCACCCCTCCTAAACTATCCTGAATCCGCCCTTGAACTACATCCCTGGCATTAATAATCTCAGAGAAAGAAGGGAGTCATATTTGAAATCCTTACTCTCAACGCGTTGTCAACAACAGAACTTGAACACAGGCAGGATCGCCATTCGCCAGAAAATGGTGAGTATTCCCAAGGCTCTATAGCAGTCTTTCCCTGCTCATAACATTTAAATTTCGCGCCTCTAAAATCAGCAGACGAAATTTGGTATATTTGGGTTAATAAATGGTACATATTTTAGTATGTATGATAAAATATTCAGAACAACAATGAATTCCCATTATTCGTCCTGCATTCTTTGTGAAATAATTTTAAAGAAAGAAAAAGGTGGTAATATTGATTATCTCAAAACAAATTGGCTAACCAGGGCAGCATCTTTTCATAATTTAGTAGGAACTAAAAAAAATATTGGTTTGAACCAAATCCGTTCCTACTAAAGATGGCTAAGCGACAAATCCTTAGCCACCTAGGTGGCTAAGGATTTTAGTGGTCGTTGTGAACAGCACTAATGTTGTTTTTGCTGGATTAGGGCGCGTAGAACTGGTTACGATGTCAGAAGTTCAATGTCGAATTATTTCAATGTCAGTTATCATATGCACATCTGATCCCAAACACTTTTGTTTAGTCCTATGACGTCATGCCTTTTGGCCAATTGGAGTGCGGGAGCAAATGTATTAGTGTATAAGGATGTTTGACGTTCTCTGGTATGCTATACGACATATCGTCAAATTATTATCAATATCAACCATGAACCAGGCCACCATACCCAAAAGTGAACAAGAATAAATGAATGTAAAGGCACCGGCTAAAGAGAACGCAAGCGTAATTTATTATCTTACGCCATCAACTAGTGATTCTTTGTAGGTTCTTTGTACCTATGACGTCAGTAATTCTACTTTGTGTCCGGCGATGAAGCTTTTCGAAATAATTTGTGACTGATTTCCAAGGTTGCACATAAAATCAAACGCACCAGGTGACAGCAGCCAGCAGGTACTATGTTGAACGTTTCTGCTTTAACACAATGACTTAATAAGATAGACACAGTCGTCACTCGTCATAATAATTAATAAGTGTCGTAGTAATGGAAGAAAGCACTCGCCAGTCGCCAGTCGCCACTCACTAATCAGTGAATGTTTGGGCAAAATTGAATGCATGAATTAAAAATCGAGTCAAGTCATTAGCTGTCAGTACTAAGTCGAGTCAAGAATTCAAGGTATTCACCTCGATACTGTATAACAATAATAACATACATTATTGATGATGTACTTTACATGTATTTAACTTGCAAAGTAGTGTTTCATATATTTAGCTTGCTTTGCCGGATATAAGTATGCCCCCGGTCACCGGTGACGCCATGGCAGATACCTGCGCAGTAGGGACGGTTCTACATTATATAATCCGGCGAATTGACCGAATCTGACCAAGGGGTGGTGAGTACTGACTACTGAGTACTGAGTGCCCGGTGAGTGGTGACTGGTGACGTCACTCATCCACATATATTAGCTGGCTATATAAATTGAAGGCTATATAAATTGCGCATCGCGCAATAAAGGCCTTCTAGAGGGCCTGTATTGCGCGATGCGCAATTTATATAGACAGCTAATTTATATTTGCTAGCCGTTTCCCGTATTCCTTATACCGTATTCCGTATTCCATATTCCGTATTCCGTATTCCGTATTCTGTATTCCGTATCTCGTTTTCCGTATTCCGTATCCCGTTCCCGTTCTTGTATCCCGTTCCGTTAGAAGCATTAGCATATACTAAACCGTTTTCCTCCACAGGCTGAAAAGTATTGCCATTTGTAACAGACAATTCTGATTGGTCAGTTTTGTTAAAGCCTAGTTCATCATATGGTCTTTTTAGGCTGAATATGGCCACTCTTAATGCTTATTTTTGGCTGAACTTCCCACTCCACAACCTGTCTTCAAACACCATGTCTGTGTGCTGTTTGCTATGGTGGAACATGCCCGCAGTTGTGCTAATGATAGGTAGCTGCTAATTAGACAAACATGTTACTCAATATTCAGTCAGGAGTCACATTGATAGGTAGTCAATGTCCAAATGATGTACTGCTTGATGATGTTAGTTTATCAAATGTGGGAATGTATGACGTATGTGGACGAGTGGTTTGGTGTGTCAGACTCTGGATCTAAAGACCTGATTTCGATTCCCAGCAGCAAACATTTTCGCGCAGGCTCCGATTTTCACCACGGTGTAACGACGCGAATGACAATAGCAGTTGCATGTGTGGCTATATAACCGAGCCTTACATACGTGTAATAGTGCATCGAATGTTGTATAAATTTGTTGCCACACCATCAACAGACCCCCCCCCAAAAAAAAAACTGGTTACATTTTGTGTCCTAAATCTGCCCTGCAATGTTTTCCAGGAGTTACAACTTGTTGTGCTGGATCCAATCATGCTGCAACTGGGTCGTATCCAGCACAACGAGCGGTGGGGGGAGGCGGAGCCGGTGCAAGGCGACGTGGAAGGCCTTCTCCGGCAGTTCCGGTTTCAGGCATACCGCCACTATGCCATGTGGTGGTAAGCAATTTTATATCATAATTTCGCTCATCGCCAACGACTTAATTTTCGCTACATTGACTGTATGTCATTTTGGCAATGATCACAATCTGCTGCCTAGCCTTCAAGTTAAGTTTTAAGTTAAGGTCATAAAAACAGCAAGCCCTGGTAAAGAATACTTAAAGCTGATCTGCTGTGGGATCCGACCTACACAAAGTATACAATTCTTCGGATTGCAGTTTACCCAGATGACATCGCATAACCATGCCTCGGTCAACAATTTATCACTCCAACTTCTTTGGTAGCATTATGATTAATAACAAAGTTAACAAACTGTGAACCTATTGTTTGCATTTATTTGGTAATAAAATGTTTCAGAAGTCAACTATAATAATTAATTTGTTGTTTTATGAACAGCTTTGTTTTTGCCTCTTTGTTTTTGTGTCCTTGCCAGGTGGGGATCGCTTGGACGAGGGCATCGGCGCGTCATCCCTTCGTGCATCGTCTGTAGGATCCGACGCGCGTACTGTGAACTGTAAAGCCCGCAAGGTTTTTACAGTGGCTACAAAGACAATCCGTTATAGATGATGCGCCACTGGTTGGTTGATGTTGATGTCCGGCTGGTTGGGTGAATGTGACAAGCGCGGGTGGGGGGTTGTTCAATCTGTGATCTCGAAAATAGCAAGCTTTGCTCCGGGTTATGAAACACATTTCACTGCTTGTACTTGTTCGTGATGTCACATTAGTGTGATTTGCCCTGCGAATTACCTTTCCTGGAAATCATGACCTGAATCTGACCCGCTCTAAGTCAGTGACCTTGCACCTATATCATATTTGTGTTTTGTACCAAAAGATCGGCTATTCATTTGTCTACAGTAATGCATAGTTGGTGGTGCTATGTCGAACCGTCGGGAAACTGCGTTGGAAAACCTTTGGAATGGGTCAAATTACCTTGCCCCTACCTGTGCCAATGTTGAATGCCCTGCTCAGCGCCGACTCCCGCGTTCAGTCTGCGTGTCGTTATGTATCATGTTGTGTATGTCATATCGTCTCACTTTGTGTGTTATTATAATCACTGGCCGGGGGGCGCCGTCACTGGCCGGAGGGGCACCTCACTGGCCGGAGGGCGCCGTCACTAGCCGGAGGGGCGCAGTCATTCGCTGGAGGGGCGTGGTCACTGGCCGGAGGGTCGCCGTCACCATACGCTAGGGTTCCTACGTTAAATCGAGGATTTTCAGACGAGGCTGGCTCGTAACCTATCGTACATATTTTAAACCCGCTAATTATTTATTATAATTCTGGTGAGCGGGTAATACCGGAGGGGCGCCGTCACTAGCCGGAGGGGCGCCTTCACTGGCTGGAGGGGGCGCCGTCACTGGTCGGAGGGGCCCAGACGCACACCCAGAAAACATGGGTGGATCTCTTCAGATAAAAGTTAGTGGGGCAAACTATCACATTGCCTGGTTATTTTCCATGTTTGAAGTGAAAATAGTAATTTTAACGCCAGGGACCGTTCAAATCTGACAAAAGTTGGTGGGGCAAAGCGGGAAGTTGCTGGGGCCCCACCATTTGAAGAAACTCCACCCGCCCTCGCAAAACATCTTGCCGCCCTCGAAAGGCTTCCTCACGTGCTCGTCCTACTTTTAGCATTTCGTGGGGCGCCATCACTGGCTGGGGGGTTGCCGTCACTGGCCGGAGGGGCGCCTTGACTGGCTGGAAGGGGCGCCGTCACTGATCGGAGGGGCCCAGATGCACACTCAGAAAACATGGGTGGAAATTTGGGTGGATCTTTTCAGATAAAAGTTAGTGGGGCAAACTATCACATTGCCTGGTTAATTTCCATGTTTGAAGTGAAAATAGTCATTTTAAAGCCAGGTTCAAATCTGACAAAAGTTGGTGGGGCAAAGCGGGAAGTTGCTGGGACCCCACCATTTAAAGAAATTCCACCCGCCCTCGCAAAACACCCGTAGTTCCCGTATCCCGTTCCCGTATCCCGTTCCCATATCCCGTTCCCGTATCCCGTTTCCGTATCCCTTTACCCTATCCCGTTCCCGCATCCCGTTCCCGTATCCCGTTCCCCTATCTCGTTCTCGTATCCAGTTCCCGTATTCCGTTCCCGTATTCCGTTCCCGTATTCCGTTCCCGTATTCTGTTCCCGTATTCCGTTCCCGTATTCTGTTCCCGTATCCCGTTCCCGTATCCCATATAATGTTCCCGTATCCCATTCCCGCATCCCATTCCCATATCCCATTCCCGTACCCGTTGCCGTATCCCATTCCTGTATCCCGTTGCCGTATCCCGTTCCAGTATCCCGTATCGCGCTCCCACTCCAGTCCCCGTTAGGTTAGGTTAGGTTATATATCCCTATATCTCTATCTCTATATTATAAATCCTAAAAGATGACCCGCCGCCGCCGCCGCCGCCGCCGCCGCCGGAGTGACGCCCTAAATCGGTTCCTGTGCAGTCGTCTGATGAGTTATGAGGATGATTTTTAAGGACTTTTGGATCCCGTGATTCAACAGGTCGTATTCAATTTTCAGCTTAATAAGACCAACGGTGCGGCGTCGGCGCGTGTTCGCGTGCGCCATTCGTTTAACATGGGAAACGCGACATTCGAAAATCGCGAAAAACGGGCCAGTTCCTCGCGGTTCCCCGGCCACTTGCTCGGCAACCAAGAGTCGCAGCGGTATGCGAGCAAGACTATGTGATAGATAATCGATTGGCCTGGCGTATAAGATGTCGTTGAGAACGATGCGCGTGCCACGTGCAAAGTTGTGACCACTTTCATGATACAATTGGCATATTCAGGATTTAAATTGGTGCTCGGAAACCATTCGACGTAGAAGGCTGAACCGGGCACCATTTTGCAGGCGCAGCGACCGTCTTCAAGTTATATGCGTTACTCAAAGCTGTGTGACTAATATTTTGGAGTTGAAGTTGAAATGCAATATTTTTGGACAATTTAATCCTTCACACCGCCGTAACACCCAAAACGAGGACAAACTTGTCAGGCAAATTTACACAGACGGATAGCGCCGTTCTTGCTGACCTATATCCACCCAAAATATTATGTAAATCGCTCATAGGTAACTTATGCTGAAGTCAAACGTAAACGATTACCGACGCTAACGTTGCGTAATAATTGCGTCGAATAAAATAGCATCGTTTAAGTTTGCCCAAGACTGACACTGCCGCAGTCAAATTCATCAATGAGCGCATGATTAGCTGACGTCGCACCTCCCTCCCGGGGAGATTTTGTTGAAGCCGGTTGACATATTGCAGGCCTGTAAACCGCTAAAATGTTTTGGCAGAGACTGCGACACGGGAACGAGATACGGTAAAAAGATATGGGAACGAAATACGGCAATAAGATACGGAAACTGGGTACGAGAAAGGGATGCTGGAACGAGATACGGGAACAGGATACGGGAATGAGATACAGTAACTAGATATGGTAAGAAGATATCGGAACGGTGTACGAGATACGGGAATGAGATACGGGAGATGGATATGGGATACGGGAACGGGATACGGGAACTGGATACAGGAACGGGATACGGGCACATCATACGGGAACGGGATACGGGAACGGGATACGGGAACGGGATACGGGAATGGGATACGGGATGCAGGAACGGGATACGGGAACGGCATACGGGAACGGGATCGGGAACGGCATACGGGAACGAGATACGGGAACGGGATACGGGAATGGGATACGGGAACGGGATACCGGAACGGGATACCGGAACGGGATACCGGAACGGGATACCGGAACGGGATACGGGAACGGGATACGGTAACGGGATACGGTAACGGGATACGGTAACTAGATACGGTAACGGGATACGGTAACGGGATACGGTAACGGGATACGGTAACGGGATACGGTAACGGGATACGGTAACGGGATACGGTAACGGGATACGGTAACGGGATACGGTAACGGGATACGGTAACGGGATACGGTAACGGGATACGGTAACGGGATACGGTAACGGGATACGGTAACGGGATACGGTAACTGGATATGGGCACGGGATACGGGAAATGGACACGGGAACGGAATACAGGAACGGGATACAGGAACGGGATACAGGAACGGGATACGGGAATGGGATACGGGAACAGGATACCGGAGCAGGATACCGGAACAGGATACCGGAACAGGATACCGGAACAGGATACCGGAACAGGATACCGGAACAGGATACCGGATCACGATACCGGAACTGGATATGGAAGCGGGATACGGGATACGGGAACGAGATACGAGAACAAGATACAGGTACGGGATACAGGTACGGGATACAGGCACGGGATACAAGTACGGGATACAGGTACGGGATACAGGTACGGGATACGGGGACGGGATACGGGAAGGGGATGCGGGAACTGGATACGAAAACGGGATACTAGAACGTGATACGGGATACGGGGACGGGATACAGGATACGGGAACTGGATACGGAAACGGGATACGGAATACAGAATACGGAAAACGATATACGGAATACGGAATACGGGAAACGGCTAGCATATATAAATTAGCTGGCTATATAGATTGCGCATCGCGCAATACAGTCCCTCTAGTCCCTATATTATAAATCCTAAAAGATGACCCGCCGCCGCCGCCGGAGTGACGCCCTAAATCGGCTCCTGTGCAGTCGTCTGATGAGTTATGAGGGTGATTTTTTCAGGACTTTTGGGTCCCGTGATTCAACAGGTCGTATTAAATTTTGAGATTAAAAAGACCGACGGTGCGGCGTCGGCGCGTGCGCGCGTGCGCCATTCGTTTAACATGGGAAACGCGACATTCGGAAATCGCGGAAAACGGGCAAGTTCCTCGCGGTTCCCCGGCCGCTTGCTCGGCAACCGAGATTCGCAGCGATATGCGAGCAACACTATGTGATAGATAATCGATTGGCCTTGCGTATAGGATGTCGTCCAGGGCGATGCGCGTGCCACGTGTAAAGTTGTGACCACTTTCATGATAAAATTGGCATATTCAGGATTTAAATTGGTGCTCGGAAACCGTTCGACGTAAAAGGCTGAACCGGGCACCATTTTGCAGGCGCAGCGACCATCTTCAAATTATACGTGTTACTCAAAGCTGTGCGACTAATATTTTGGAGTGGGATTTGAAATGCAATATTTTTGGACAATTTAATCCTTCACACCGCCGTAACCCCCAAAAGGAGGACAAACTTGTCCGGCAAATTTACACAGACGGATAGCGCCGTTCTTGCTGACCTATATCCACCCAAAATATTCTGTAAATCGCTCATAGGTAACTTATGCTGAAGTCAAACGTAAACGATTACCAACGCTAACGTTGGGAAATAATTGCGTCGAATAAAATAGCATCGTTTAAGTTTGCCCAAGACTGACACTGCCGCAGTCGGATTCATCAATGAGCGCATGACTAGCAGACGTCGCACCTCCCTCCCGGGGAGATTTTGTTGAAGCCGGTTGACATATTTCAGACATGTAAACCGCTAAAATGTTTTGGCAGAGACTGCGACACGGGAACGAGATACGGTAAGAAGATATGGGAGCGAAATGCGGCAACAAGATACGGAAACTGGGTACGACAAAGTGATGCTGGAACGAGATACGGGAACAGGATACGGGAATGAGATACGTTAACTAGATATGGTAAGGAGATATCGGAACGGTGTACGAGATACGGGAATGAGATACGGGAGCGGGTTACGGGAGCGGGATACGGGAGCCGGATACGGGAGTGGGATACGAGATCGGGATACGGGATCAGGATATGGGAGCGGGATAAGGGAACGGGATACGGGAGCGATATACGGGAGCGGGATACGGGATCGGGATACGGGAGCGGGATAAGAGAACGGGATACGGGATCGGGATACGTTAACAGGATACGGGAACGGGATACGGGAACGGGATACGAGATATATATGGGAACTGGATATGGGAACAGGATACGGGAACGGGATACGGCAACGGGATACGAGAACGGGATACGGGAAGGGGATACGGGAACGGGATACGGGAACGGGATATGAGAACGGGATACGTGAACGAGATACAGAAACAAGAACGTGATACGGGATACCGGATACGGGAATGGGATACGGGAACGGGATACGGGATAGGGAAGGGATACGGGAACGGGATACGGGAAGGGGATACGGGAACGGGATACGGGAACGGGAACGGGATACTGGAACGGGATACGGGAACGGGATACGGGAACGGGATACCGGAACAGGACACCTGAACAGGATACCGGAACAGAATACCGGAACGGGATATGGGATACGGGAATGGGATGCTGAAACGGGATACAGGAACGGGATCGGAACAGGATACCGGAACAGGATACCGGAACAGGATACCGGAACAGGATACCGGAACAAGAAACCGGAACAGGATACCGGAACAGGAAACCGGAACGGGATACGGGAACGAGATACGGGAACGAGATACAGGTCCGGGATACGGAACGGGATACGGAACGGGATACGGAACGGGATACGGAACGGGATACGGGAACGGTATATGGGAACGGGATACGGGAACATGATACGGGAACAGGATACGGGAACAGGATACGGGAACAGGATACGGGAACGGGATACGGGAACGTGATGCGGGAACAGGATACGGGAAGGAAATACGGGAACGGGATACGGGAACGGGATACGGGAACGGAATTCTGGAACGGGATGCGGGAACGGGATACGGGAACGGGATACGGGAATGAGATACGGTAACTAGATATGGTAAGGAGACATTGGAACGGTGTACGAGATACGGGAATGAGATACGGGAGCGGGATACAGGAACGGGATACGGGAACGGGATACGGGAACGAGATACGGGAACGGGATACGGGAACGGCACACGGGAACGGTATACGGGAACGGGATACGGGAACGGGATACGGGGACGTGATACGGGAACGTGATACGGGAACGTGATACGGGAACGGGATACGGGAACGGGATACGGGAACGGGGAACGGGATACGGGATACGGGATACTGGAACGGGATACGGGGTACGGGATACGGGAACGGGATACGGGAACGGGATACGGGACACGAGAACTGGATACGGGAACGGGATACGGGAACGTGATACGAGAACGGGATACGGGAACGGAATGCGGGATACGGAAACGGCATACGGGAATGGGATACAGAATACGGGATACGGGAACGGGATACGGGAACGGGAAACGGGAACGGGATACGGGAACGGGATACAGTTACAGGATAAGGGAACGGAATACGGGAACGAGATACGGGAACGGGATACGGGAACGTGATACGGGAACGGGATACGGGATACGGAAACGGCATACGGGAATGGGATACAGGATACGGGAACAGGGAACAGGATACGGCAACGGGATGCGGAATCTTGATACGGGAGCTGATTCAGGGGTTCGGTAACGGTATACGGGATACCGGAACGGGATACCGGAACGGGATACCGGAACGGGATACGGGAACTGGATACGGGAACAGGGAACGGGATACGGGAACGGGATACGACAACGGGATACAGGAACGGGATACGGGAACGGGATACGGACACGGGATACTGGAACGGGATACGGGAACTGGATACGGGATACGGGAACAGGATACGGGAACGGGATACGGGAACGGGATACGTAATACGGAATACGGAATACGGAATACGAGATACGGAATACGGAATAATGAATACGGAATACGGAATACGGGACACTAGAAACGGCTAGCATATATACATAAGCTGGCTATATAAATTGCGCATCGCGCAATAAAGGCCATCTAGTCTCTATCTAGTCTCTATCTCTATCTCTATCTCTATCTCTATATTATAAATCCTAAAAGATGACCCGCCGCCGCCGCCGCCGCCGCCGGAGTGACGCCCTAAATCGGTTCCTGTGCAGCCGTCTGATGAGTTATGAGGGTGATTTTTTCAGCACTTTTGGGACTCGTGATTCAACAGCTCGTATCAAGTTTTGGTGACGATCTGACAGACGGTGCGGTGTCGGCGCGTGCGCGCGTGCGCCATTCGTTTAACATGGGAAACGCGACATTGTGAAATCGCGAAAAATGGGCAAGTTTCGCCCGGTTCCCCGGCCGCTTGCTCGGCAACCGAGCATCGCAGCGATATGCGAGCAACACTATGTGATAAATAATCGATTGACCTTGCGTATAGGATGTCGTCCAGAGCGATGCGCGTGCCACGTGCAAAGTTGTGACTACTTTCATGAAAAAATTGGCATATTCAGGATTTAAATTGGTGCTCGGAAACCGTTCGACGTAGAACGCTGAACCGGGCACCATTTTGCAGGCGCAGCGACCGTCTTCAAATTATATGAGTTACTCAAAGCGGTGTGACTAATATTTTGGAGTTGAAGTTGAAATGCAATATTTTCGGACCAATTAATGCTTCACACCGCCATAACACCCAAAACGAGGACAAACTTGCCCGGCAAATTTACACAGACGGATAGCGCCGTTCTTGCTGATCTATATCCACCCAAAATATTATGTAAATCGCTCATAGGTAACTTATGCTGAAGTCAAACGTAAACGATTACCGACGCTAACGTTGCGAAATAATTGCGTCGAATAAAATATCATCGGTTAAGTTTTCCCAACACTGACACTGCCGCAGTCAAATTCATCAATGAGCGCATGACTAGCAGACGTCGCACCTCCCTCCCGGGGAGATTTTGTTGAAGCCGGTTGACATATTTCAGGCATGTAAACCGCTAAAATGTTTTGGCAGAGACTGCGACACGGGAACGAGATACGGTAAGAAGATATGGGAACGAAATACGGCAACAAGATATGGAAACTGGGTACGAGAAAGGGATGCTGGAACAGGATACGGGAATGAGATACGGTAACTAGATATGGTAAGGAGATATCGGAACGGTGTACGAGATACGGGAATGAGATACGGGAGCAGGATACGGGAGCGGGATACGGGAGCGGGATACGGGAGCGGGATACGGGATCGGGATACGGGAGCGGGATAAGAGATCGGGGTACGTTAACAGGATACGGGAACGGGATACGGGAACGGAATACGGGAACGGGATACGCGAACGGGATACGGGAACGGGATACGGGAACGGGATACGGGAACGGGATACGGGAACGGGATACGGGAACGAAATACGAGATACGGGAACGGGATATGGGAACTGGATACGGGAAAAGGATACGGGAACGGGAGCGGGATACGGGAACGAAATATTGGAACGGGATACGGGAACGGGATACGGGAACGGGATACGGGAACAGGATACGGGAACGGGATACGGCAACTGGATATGGGAACGGGATACGGGATACGGGAACGGGATACGGGAACGGGACCGGGATACCGGATACGGGAATGGAATACGGGAACGGGATACGGGAACGGGATACGAGAACGTGATACGAGAATGGGATACGAGAACGGGATAGGGTAACGAGATACGGAAATGGGATACGGGATACGGGAACTGGAGCGGGAGCGCCATACGGGATGCGGGATACGGGAAATGGATACGGGAACGGGATACGGGACCGGGATACGGGAACGGGATACGGGAACGGGATACGGGAACGGGATACGGGATACGGGATACGGGAACGATATACGGGATACGTGATACGGGAACGGGATACGGGAACGGGATACGGGACACTGGAACTGGATACTGGAACGGGATACGGGATACGGGAACGGGATGCGGGAACGGTATACGGGAACTGGATACGGGAGCTGATTAAGGTATACGGGATACGAGAACGGGATACGGGATCATAATATGGGAACGGGATACGGGAACGGGATACGGGAACGGGATACGGGGACGGAATAAGGGAACGGGATACGGGATACGGGAACGGGATACGGGAACGGGATACGGGAACGGGATACGGGAACGGGATACGGGAACGGGATACGGGAACAGGATACGAGAACGGGATACGAGCACGGGATACAATATACGGGAACTGGATACGGAAAGGGATACGGGAACGGGAAACAGGAAGCGGATTCGGAAACTGGATACGGGAGTGGGATAAAGGATACGGGATCGGATACGTGAACGGGATGCGGAAACGAGATACGGGATACGGGAACGGGATACGGGATACGGGAACGGGATACGGGAACGGGATACGGGAACGGGATACGGGAACGGGAACGTGATACGGGAACGTGATACGGGAACGTGATACGGGAACGGGATGCGGAAACGAGATACGGAAACGGGATACGGGAACGGGAACTGGAGAGGGAGCGGGACACAGGATACGGTATACGGGATACGGGATACGGGATACGGGATACGGGAAACGGGAACGGGATACGGGATACGGGAACGGGATACCGGAAGGGGATACGGGAACGGGATACTGGAACGGGATACGGGAACGAGATACGGGAACGGGATACGGGAACGGGATACGGGAACGGGATACGGGAAGGGGATACGGGAACGGGATACGGCAACGGGATACGGCAACGGGATACGGCAACGGGATACGGAATCTGGATAAGAGAGCTGATTAAGGGATTCAGTAACGGTATACGGGATACATGAACTGGATACGGGAACGGGATACCGGAAGGGGATACCGGAACGGGATACCGGAACGGGATACCGGAACGGGATACCGGAACGGGATACCGGAACGGGATACCGGAACGGGATACCAGTACGGGATACCGGAACGGGATACGGGAAGTGGATACGGGAACAGGGAACGGCATACGGTCACGGGATACGGGAACGGGATACGAGAACGGGATACGGGAACGGAATACGGGAACGGGATACGGGAACGGGACATGGTAACGGGATACGGGAACGGGATACGGGAACGGGATACGGAAACGGGATACGGAAACGGGATACAGGATACGGGAACGGGATACGGGAACGGGATACGGGAACGGGATACGGGAACGGGATACGGTAACTGGATACGGGAGCTGATTAAAGTATCCCGGATACGCGAACGGTATACGGGATACGGGATCAGAATACGGAAAAGGGATACGGGAACGGGATATAAGATGTCGGGATATACGCGATATACGGGAACTGGATACGGAACGGGAAACTGGAAGGGGTTTCGGAAACTGGATACGGGAACGGGATAAAGGATACGGGATCGGATACGTGAAGGGGATACGAGATACGGAAACGGGAAACGAGATACGGGATACGGGAACGGGATACGGGAACGGGATACGGCATACGGGATACGGGATACGGGAACGGAACGGGATACGTAATACGTAATACGTAATACGTAATACGTAATAAGTAATACGGAATACAGAATACGGAATACGAGAAACGAGATACGGAATACGGAATAATGAATACGGAATACTGAATACGGAATACTGAATACGGAATACTGAATACGGAATACTGAATACGGAATACGGAATACTGAATACGGAATACTGAATACGGAATACTGAATACGGAATACTGAATACGGAATACGGGGCACTGGAAACGGCTAGCATATATAAATAAGCTGGCTATATAAATTGCGCATCGCGCAATAAAGGCCATCTAGTCTCTATATTATAAATCCTAAAAGATGACCCGCCGCCGCCGGAGTGACGCCCTAAATCGGTTCCTGTGTAGTCGTCTGATGAGTTATGAGGAGGATTTTTTCAGGACTTTTGGGTCCCGTGATTCAACAGGTCGTATCAAGTTTTGGTGTTGATCCGACCGACGGTGCGGCGTCGGCACGTGCGCGCGTGCGCCGTTCGTTTAACATGGGAAACGCGACATTGTGAAATCGCGAAATCGGGCAAGTTCCTCGCGGTTCCCCGGCCGCTTGCTCGGTAACCGAGAATCGCAGCGATATGTGACCAACACTATGTGATAGATAATCGATTGGCCTTGCGTATAGGATGTCGTCCAGAGCGATGCGCGTGCCACGTGCAAAGTTGTGACCACTTTCATGATAAAATTGGCATATTCAGGATTAAAATTGGGGCTCGGAAACCGTTCGACGTAGAAGGCTGAACCGGGCACCATTTTGCAGGCGCAGCGACCGTCTTCAAATTAGATGTGTTACTCAAAGCTGTGTGACTAATATTTTGGAGTTGAAGTTGAAATGCAATATTTTTGGACAATGCAATCCTTCACACCGCCGTAACACCCAAAACGAGGACAAACTTGACCGGCAAATTTACACCGACGGATAGCACTGTTCTTGCTGACCTATATCCACCCAAAATATTCTGTAAATCGCTGATAGGGAACTTATGCTGATGTCAAACGTAAACGATTACCGACGCTAACGTTGCGAAATAATTGCGTCGAATAAAATAGCGTCGTTTAAGTTTGCCCAAGACTGACACTGCCGCAGTCAAATTCATCAATGAGCGCACGACTAGCAGACGTCGCACCTCCCTCCCGGGAGATTTTGTTGAAGCCGGTTGACATATGTCAGGCATGTAAAACCTCTAAAATGTTTTGGCAGAGACTGCGACACGGGAACGAGATACGGTAAGAAGATATGGGAACGAAATACGGCAACAGATACGGAAACTGGGTACGAGAAAGGGATGCTGGAACGAGATACGAGAACACGATACGGGAATGAGATACGGTAACTAGATATGGTAAGGAGATATCGGAACGGTGTACTAGATACGGGAATAAGTTACAGGAGCGG
>JAXIVJ010013306.1:5000-37620 GCA_036785665.1 Chirona hameri | reverse complement strand
TCATCGTATTCGGTCCCTCGTAACGCTGAATTGAATTTATAGTATGTTTAGCTTCTTATCCTATACCTGGCCCACCGCCTATATTTCTAGATTTTATCAAGAAAACTGGTAAAAAAATGCGCCCCTTGACGGCGCTAAATAACAAGTACCTACTATAACATGAAAATCCACATTTAAAAAATGCTGCAAAGGCTTAAAGGGAAATAATGACCTTTTTCCACTAAAATGGAGTTAGCCCTTGAAATCGCCAGACGAGATCAAAATATATTGTAAATTCATCACATTTTGCATGAAAACTTTCCTACCGAAAGATAATTCAAGTTAAAGTTGATAAGCGTTCCACACTTTTAACGACCGGTACTTGCAAGTACTTTTGGTCCTCATCAAACTGCGGGCTTTTCCCGTATTGTTTTTTTACGCAATGGAGTGGAAAATATATTGTGCGTTCTGCTTGTTGTGATTATATGCCCGGCGATCTTCTAAAACTAACAGCGATTGGAAAAAGTGGCAGTAAAATCGGAAGCTCATCGATGCACATCAACGGCGGCATAGTTAGTGGTTGCGACCCTCAATTTTTGAAAATCGATTCATTTGTTTTCAACATTAGGAGTATTGTATAATTTGTCTGTGGCTGTATATAACACTATGCTGTATATTATCATGAAAAATAATAATTTTCCCCCAAAAAACTAACAAACAATAACACAAAACTGGCAATTAAATCGGAAGCTCATCGATGCACATCGACGGCGACCTATTTAGCGTCGGCGATTTGTTTACAAAGTCATTGTCATGCTACTCGGCGCACTTAACCATTGTGGCGAGTTATTCCTGATTAGTATACCCAAGTCCCGTAGCAGACTTTGTTAATGACGTCACTGGTGCCATTCTTGTGTAGCATTGCAAAATATATCTGATTTTGAGTTGAAAGCTAATTAAAGACTTATTCAAATTATTGTTTTAAGTTTGAATTTTCTTGTTAATCATTATTAAAGGTATTGTATCACTGTATTTCATAGTAGTTGACACTTTAGAAACTTATGACGTAATAATATTGTATCCAATATGCATTTCCCTCACCTTTTGCTATTGTGGCGCAGTGCCGAGTGCTTTGCTAATACTAGCTTGCCTGGAGTTCAATTCATTCCGCCCTTATTTTACTCGAGTTGGTATAGTTTGCATGTTGTTGTTATTCATGACTTATACTGATAGTCAGTCATGCATCACGGATGCTTCACGGATTGCTTCACGGATCAGAACGCTGCTCGAACGCACGCTAGTAGCGCTTTCGTTCTCCATGGCAATCAGGCGTGAGCCAATGAAAAGCCAGAACGTATTCCCTTTCTGGCTTTTGATTGGCTGACGCCTGGTTGCCATGGAGAACGAAAGCGCTACTAGCGTGTGTCCGAGCAGCGCTCAGTTTGATCGGAAACGTCACAGAGCCTCCAAAAATGCCGCACTCGATGTAAACAATGGTAGGAAAGGACGAATTTGTCAATGACCTTCATAAAGTACACAAGGTACTTGTTTTGTATTTTTTCCAAACTTACAACTTTGAATTTGGGAATAATTTTATTTAATTCTTAAATTTAAATAAAATAATTTTAAAACCATAACGGTAGCCTAAGAAATTGTTGCTAACAAAATCAAAAGGTCATTATTTCCCTTTAAATACACGCAAAAGATGGGGATACATTTTGTTCGTCATTTCACCCCCCCCCTCACTCAAAAATGCTCGGCGACGCCACTGGGTATATTTACAGCCCGGAAAACCTCACCATGGTATTTGCGATATTCGTGTTCACACTATCGTGACGTCTCCGTTCGGGACATTCGGTCGCGGAATTTTCGGGCAGCAACTGCTGGGCCCCTGCAGTTCCCGTGCGTGCGCATCGAGATGGTGAAGCTCTTTTTCGGCTGTCGGGTTCGGTACTATGGAACATAATTCCTGTCAATGTCAAGACAGCCAAGAGTGTGCCCGCCGCCCGGCTGTAGGAGGGAGGCTGAGATCTGGCTGAGGGAGTGGGACAGGAAAGAAAGGCAACCATTGGCGGCAACATGACCAATGACAATGTTTGACCTTTTTTGGGGGAGGGCGGCAAATCCAGTGAGAGACGTATTTCTAAAAAGTTTTGTGTTTGTGGGGGGGGGGGGGGGGGGTAGCGGGCCGTCAGCCGTCAGCGAGATGTTGTTGACGGGGGGGGGGGGGTCGAATCGTCAGCAGAATCGCATTTCATCTATTGTAAATGGGTTTGCTCAAGGGGGGGGGGGGGGGGAGGAATCGCGGCGATACCGCTGAATATCGTCCTTGTTACGGCGGATTCGGCGCTGTCTGCTCGCGAGACAGCGCCGAGCGGATTCGGCGCTGCCAAAGCCCTGCCCCCCGCCTTGGCGGCGTTCCTGTACTGAACGATATTTTATATCAAACTTGCTTCCACTTCACATCACAGCTGTTGTAATCAAGCGAAATCAATCCATTCTTATCTCCAACAGACGACCGAGACGACCACACCTTTGACATCATAGAGGTGGTGGTGCCAGATTCAGAAATCCAGCGGCTGCTTCAAATTACCATATTGAAATGGTATAGCGCATCGATTGCTTTCATCTTATTTTTTCTTCGAAACAACGGATGTTTGCACTAGAGGGATGCAGCGAAACTCAATCACACAGTGAATACCACAGGTCGCACTGATCAGGGGCATCGCCGATAATTTTTTAGTGGGGGGGGGGCTGAAATGACCAAAAAAAAAATCCCATTTTGTATGCGTGTATTTAAGCCTTTGCAGCGTGTTTAATGTTTATTTCATGTCATAGTAGGTACTTGTTATTGAGCGCCGCGAAGCTGCGCGAAATCTGTACGTGTTTGCCTGATACAACCCAGAAATATAGGCGGTGGCCCATGTGGGTAGAGGATAACAGGCTAAAATGCTATTCACTTCACTCAATTCAGCGTTACGACGAGCCGAATGCGATGACGATGGCCACCGATGTGACGCCGCAAAACGGCATGAAAAGTTAAATTTAGGTCGTGGAAAAGAAATGTTAATATTGGAACCAGACCGTGATTGGAGCTAAGCATCAGGTAACCCCTTTTCCTGGTTGCACATCTCGGTATGATGAAAAGCATTGAAATTAATGTAGTTTATCATATACATTAGCTTCGGATAGTAAAACACCATTTCCGGTGACAGTCAGCGCTCAATAGTACATATGCTAATAATTACTGTACACATATGTAACTGTAAAGGCGGCCGCACACTGGGCCATTCGTGCGCGGAGGCCGCGATATCGTTGCGACTTTCCGCGCATCTGCAGCGACTTTCCGCGTCTGCGTCAGCCGAAACGATGCAAAAACGCAGGCTAAACGCGCCGAGTGACCGCTGACGGAATGGCGGGAAAAGCTGGTCAGTACGAGCTTTTTCCGCGACTGAACGCCATGGAACCGCGGACAACACAAACGTATCAGGCTAACAGTGGCGAATCTATGCAAGATAGAGGTTACAAATTTTGCACAGCATGTTTTTGCCGCTGTGAAATGTATTATGTAAGAGTGTCGTGATTCTAAACTTACACCTTCGTCGAAAAAGGACCATAATTAAGTTACCTTGAGACAGGCTGTAGGGACAGGATGCGACATGCTGTAGGTCGGCGGGGCGGAATCTCGCGAGCAGACAGCGCCGAATCCGCCGTAACAAGGACGATATTCAGCGGTATCGCCGCGATTTTCCGAGACGGAATTTCGCAGTGATATCGGCCACCGAATGCGCTGTTTGCGGCCGCCTTTACTCTGACTACCTGGACTGTGCCTACTGTTTTGTAATGGCAAACATATTCTTCTTACGGTAAGAAGTCATTGGTTTGATTGTTGGATACGATAAAATTCACAACTGGGGCCCTTTTAGTTGAATTTTCACTTATATTCTTTTGTCTTATTTTTTGTTTCGATATCGACAAAACGATCGCCACTATAAACAGAGGAAGAAAGATGCATAAAACAGCGCATCTAAGACAATAAAATTACGGTCACATCATGTAAAATAGAGAGACAAGTTTTGCACAGCATGTTCTTCCCACTGTGAACTTTATTATGTGCAAGTTTCGAAGCTCTAAATTGATATCTTCGTCGAAAAATGGCGTCAAAATGGCTATCAAGCATTGCGAGTAGGGGGCAGACGGTACTGTTTGGCTGCTGCTATCAGCGCGCACGAGCTGTGGCTTAAATTAAAGCGCTAAGTCTAAATCATTAGAAACAAGTTTTACTTAAACTGCGACCGCCGCCACGGCACAGCTCACTGGACTGGAATTGGAAGTTGCCCAAGCCCCCAAGCACCACTCCGGAGATGTGAGGAATGAACACCTTTATCGGCAACATGGTAATGGAAGTAAATATAATATAAAATGTTAGTACATGCAAAGAAAGTTGTATTAAAGATGGGCAAATCTTTTTGAGCTCAACAAAAAGTTTTGAAAGTGGAGTGCCGCTGCCGAACCGTCGCCACCGCTGAGATCTGTGCCGTGGAGTAAAATGTTTAACTGATGTTTTGGAGGAATGCGTCTGAAGTTTATACATAATGTGTGGGATAATCTGTCGAACATGCTGTTTCGTTGATTTTCATAGTATGGACAGGTAAGAATGAAGTGGCTGACGTTTTCGTTATGGTGTCCGCATCGGCATTCTGGTGAGTCTGCTTTATGAATTGTGAATGAATGGGAATTTAGATGGGACATGTTCATTCTGAGCCGGGCGTGAAGGATGTTTCCCTTTTTTGAACCTGCAATAACCTAGGCGGATTAGGTTCCCCCAGCTGTTGGAAAATCTGTTTTTTGAAGGTTGTGTGCGTAAGTAGCTGTGTCCTGTGTTAACCTGCGAGTTACTGGGGTATATTTCATAACGCGACTTACTGGGGGGGGGGGGGGGGGGGGCGGGGCTATTTTTAGCCCCCCTCTGATCTCCGGAACTACTGGACCAAATGTAAAAATTCAAACGGCATTCAATAGCCCTGGGAAATTTATCGAGGGAAACATAATATTGTTGACCTCGGGATCAACGATGACGTCACAGGTCAGGTCAAGTACAAAATGTTTGACCGTGTCAAAAGGTCTTGATGGATGGAATTGTCGCGCAAAATTGCGATATTAAACGCATAAGCTGTCCATAAATTGGTATGATTCGTGTGTTTGACACTTCTAAGTACCTTTCTAAGCTGTTTATGACCTTGGGTCAGGTCAAGGTCATCCGAGGTCACGAGGTCAAACTGAAGATTACGGTCATTAGGCGTTGTAACACATGTTTATGGTTTCGTTTTTCGTCTAGAACGCGAAAAAATGACCTTAGAACATTGTTTGTTCCATATAAATAGAAGTAAAAAGCAAAAATGGGAATGCGTTTTTTATGCATAGTAATGCTGTGAGAAGTGGTCGATTTTTGACATTTAAAGGTCATAACTCGGTCATTTGTAAAGATATCGACTTTAAATTTGGTACACATATTCACCGCATACGTCTCAATCACATATATTCCGTTTTTTGGATAATTCTTATTTTTTCTTGAAAATTTTGTTAAAAAAAATATTTGGATTTCTCAAAATTTTGAATTTCAAAAACTAAAACTTCCGAGATAGCACTTTGATAGCCCCGTCTATTGTCAGTAATTTGATTTAAAACAATTTAGTTTATCTCAAATATCGTACCTTTGACAGCGTTGTCCCCAAACCATTATTTTGCAACAAAAACAGAAGAACATGACGTCACTCTGACGTTATTCCCGGTCGACCTATCATAACATCATATTTTTCCTTTTGCCAACATGTGTAGAATTGATGTGAGAGAAGGTAATGCAAGTTTGGTGACGATACCTGTGTTCGTTTAGGAGTTATTGCAAAATAACGGGAGGGGGGGGGGGCAAAAAATAGCCCCCCCCCAGTAAGTCGCGGGTTAACTCGCTCCATTGTCCGATTGTTGTAGGAAAAAATGACCTCTTAGATGATGATGTGTTGCTGGTGATTGTAGTGTGTCTATTTGTGCTTCTGAGGTGTCTGTGTGTGTCTTGTGCACGGGTGCTTGGGATGATGGCTGTGATGTAGTGTGGGAGATGTTCTGCAGTGTTAAATTTGTGGTAAAGCGTCAGTCTGTGTATTCGTCGTCTTGTTGTCAGCTTATCCCACCCTAGTTCTGTGAGTAGTTTGTCAGTAGATGTGCTGAGAAGTCCACCTGTAACAAGTCTGGCAGCTCTGTTCTGTAGTGTCTCTAATTTCGTCAAGTCTTGTACTGTGACGTGACCGTCATAGATGGCGTCGCAGTAGTCAAAGTGAGGTCGGATGTATGTTTTGTAGATTTCGTCGAGAATGGGCCTTGGTATGTATTTTGCTATCTTATACAGGGGATTAAGTACAATGTTTATTTTGCGGCATATGGTTTTGATGTGTTGTTGAAAACGAAGGTCTTTAGAGAAGGTTATACAGATATTATATTAGAGAAGGTTATAGAGATATTATATATATAAATGTGTATGATTGTCGTGAACTGGTATGGGATCACCTCCAAAGGTGAGGGCTGGTGATTGGTATTGGAGCTTGTGTGTGAATGTTTGTTGAATTGTTTTTGTTGTATTGAACGTGATAGCCCATTCTCGACCATACTTATATATTTCGTCTAAGTCCTTTTGGAGAGAAAGTTGCGTCGTCAGTAGGTCTGTCTTTGCGTATGAGGCGTAAATAGATGTGTCGTCTGCAAATAAAAGAATGTCATGCTGAGTTCGATTCGAGAGTCCATTTAAATAAATGAGTGCAAGGAATGGTCCTAAAACAGATCTCTGCGGACAGCCGACATTTATTGTTTGCGTCGTCGAATAGTTGTCTCGTAATTTTACTCGTTGTCGTCTGTCTTTCAAATACGATGTGAACCAGTCTAGCAGTTGTCCTGTGATAACAAATTCGTTTTTGCATTTATACAGTAGTCCTTTATGCCATATTTTGTCGAAATATTTGGATATGTCTAGGTAAATCGCAGTAAAGTCATGTTCCAAGTCCAGTGATTTATAGAGGTTGTGCGTCAAGTACAGTAGTTGTTGTTGTGTACTGTGATGCTGTCGGTAGCCGCTGTGTTTGTCGAAGAGAAGGGAATGTTCTGTGAAGTGATCATATACATTTCTATAAAAACAATTCTCAAAAACGTTAGAAAGTGCTGAAAGAATGCTGATTGGTCGGTAGCATTTGTGATCCGATGGTGAACCTTTGTTTTTTTTAAAAATTGGTTTGACATCTGCTTCTTTAAATTTACTCGGGAACCGTCCCTCTGTCAAAAATGTATTGAAGAGTTGCGACAATGGTTTGGCAATCAATAAGGCAATGAGCTTGAGTAATTTAACTGGTATTCCGTCGGGTCCTGTTGATTTATTTGAATCTAGTGAATTTAGAATACGTAAGACCTCTTGTTCGGAGGTAGTTATGTTGTCTAGTGTAGGAGCTTCTGGTATGTTGCTTAATGGGGGTTCTTGTGTCTCTGGAATGTTTAGTGTTGATTGAGCAACAAAATAATTGTTTAGTAATGACCTTTTTCGACGTCTTCGTTGATTATATCTCCGTTGTCTGTTTGAAGTGGCGGAATGTTGTCGTCTCGTGCTTGTCCTGTAATGGTGCGTAGTATTTGATGATATTAGTAAGGATTAAGTTTTTGAGACAGTAATTTTTGTACTTGATTTTGTAAATATTCGTTCTTGAGTCGTCTGTTTATTGATGTCACTAGGTTAATTTGGTATCTCCATCTGTCCCAATTAAAGTTAGTCTGTGTCTGTTTCGCAATTTTAAATAGTCTATCACGCTTTCTAATGTTTCTTTTCCATTCGGAAGTCATCCATGGTTTTTGTTGTGGATAAATTGTTTTGCGTCTAATTGAAATTGAAGCAGTGGCGGCTTTATGTATTGCGGATACGAATAAATCTGTCGCTGTGTCAATGTCATTGTTTAATATGTCCGTCCAATCAGTATTCAACAGAAGACTGTTGAGAAGGGGAGCGTTCAATTTTGAGTAGTCCCAAATGACCGCATGTGTTGGCTCTGCATTTGTTGTTGGTAGCGTTGCGCCAATTTTCACGTAGACTGGGAGATGATCGAGATTCGAGAAAGACGAAGTGTACCACTGTCTATGACTTTGTTGTAGTTGGTTGTGAAACTTAGGTCTCGCAAGTTTCCGCAGTTGCTGGTGATTCTGGTGGGCTGGTTTATGATTTGCTGTAGATTTAACATGTCTGCTACGTCTTTGAGTGTGTGATCGAAAGATGTGATGCCACTGTGACGGTCAAATTGGTGGTCGAGGTAAATATTGCCTGTATTAAAGTCTCCCAATATGAAAGTCGCTGATATTCGGTCAAGTTATTAATGAATAGTTGTAGTCTATCAGCTGTTAAATTTGGTGGTAGGTATACATAGCATATTAATAATGAAGTGCCTCGCCTAAGTTACCTTGGTGTCTCGCATCTTAATTTTTGCCTACACCCATTCTTCATCACCCAATTCTAACTGATTCAGTCTTTGAAATGGTAGTGATTTATGTATATAGATAGCAACTCCGCCACCGTGTCTGTCTCTATGTCGTGTCAGGGGTGCGTGGAAACCATGTAATTTGTATTGACTGTCTGCAATTTCATTGGTCAGCTTTGTCTCTGTGAGTGCCAGAATTGTTATGTCATGCGTGTCTACAAATTGCTGGAGTTCGTCAATTTTGGTTCCGGCGGTAATACTGTTAATGTTGACATGTGAAATTAAGAGGGTTTGCTGTGGATGTGGTTGTTGTGGGGGTCCAGGATTTGTTTCTATTCCGCTGATTATTAAAAGAAATTGTACGTCTAGGAATGTCCCAAGTCTTGTCCATTGTGCGTTTGAGATGGTGCGTGGAGCGCGGTGGATGTGCAGCTGAGTGTTCAGTGGGTGGTGTTTACCAGCAGCAGGGGTGACCCGATACGCCTCCGGCTGTGACGGCGGTGATGGTGTGCCAGGTGGACAGACAGATCTCCCAGACGGCAGCGACGGTCGGAGGACGGCTCGGTACTTAGACGACTGTTTATCTCTGCGGACAGTTATCCCCGGAGAGGTGCTGGTGACTGAAACGGAAAACATCCGATGAGTGCTCGGCGACGGCGGCGAGCGACACAGAGCTGCACAGACAGAAGCTATGTCGGAACACATGAACACAATGACAACGTAACAAACATAAGCGTTAATCACAAGAATCAAACAATGCTAACAAAGTACACTAAACTGACACAATCGACTATAACTGAACTCAGACACCAAGACTCTACAGGCTACTCACAAGTCACAACAATACTAGCATTACCCATAACCAGGGGCACAGCCAGACCTTCGGCAGGGGGAGGGGGCACGACATCCCCAGGGGGCCCTCGGCCAAAGGACCCCCCCCCCCCCCAACAACAACAAAAAACGCGAAATGGTATCTCCTCGGATTTAGGCCTCTATATTTTGCAGGGGCCCTAAATGATCGCAAAAAACGTCGGACAGACCCATGTTGAACAGAGCCCATGCGTAGATTGACTGATCGATAAGTACGTATTCTGATACCAAATAATTTGCGGCAACTGACTCCCTTTGGCACCATGTGAAGTATTAACACGCGCACCGACGTAGGGTGCGGATATCCGCCCACCTGAAGTTTTCGTAAATATTGGGAAAACGGCGGTGTGTTGCACCGCCAAACTTAGCATAGCTATTTGGGCTTCAATTATCCACATTGTGTGTGAATTAGTATCTGGAGTCATCTCAGGTCAGGTGAACAAGTCATGTTAAGTGACCCCACCTCCAAGCAAGTTTTTGAAAGTTTGTGGTCGTGCCAAAGCCACAGTGATTGACCGAGCGGTTTCAAACTCACAGAACATAATTAGACCATAAGTACCTGCAATTAGTTTATCTTTGATTTATAATATCGGTGACCTAAGGTCAGATCGATTTCGTGACCTCATCATTATATGTAAATGGATAACACTGAAAACACGTATAAATCCACAGTAAATGCTTAAATTTGACCAGTGTTCACCAGATTCACCAGTATTGTGACATATGCTACGAACCAAGTCACATTTTTGTTCTGTGAACTCTACGAGGTCAACTCAGGTGACCCCGAGGTCACGCGTGTAATTTGTATTCAATAACTATTTGCCAAATCAAGGTAGAGTAATGGAGTTCTCAACATTGTTTTTGCCTCGTCGAGACGCGTTGATTGATGTAAAATTTGAACTTGACCTGACCTTGACCTGATCACAGGTCAGGTAAATTTGGGGATATTATTCAACTAAGTCATGGTCATACGATATAATATTCGATGTGTCTCGACGGAGAAACACAATTGCGAAAACTGTATGTATCACTTTGTTATGCGTATCTAAACAAAATATTGCCTAAACACAATTCCACGATTTTTTAGAATGTTTCAAGTTCGATGGCCTCCCCCGAGCTAACGAGTGACATAAAATTAATTTATCTGCCGACGTTTTTTTCGCGCGTCGTTAGCTCTTTTTGTTTTCTAGATATAGACGGTTTTTGGAAAGGACACCATATATGACCGAAATTTTACCTTTGTTGACCTCTGGTGACCTCAATAATGACCTGACCTAAAAAAATGACCTTAGTACTTTCATTAGACCTTGTTTCGAGCTTCTAACGTTTTGTTTAATGTTTGTCGCTATGCTGCATGGTTTCTGAAATCTTAGAGGGGCGGGTATCCGCCCCCCCCCCTGTCGATTTGAAGTTGGCGCGGGCCCCGTCGCGTCGGTGCGCGGGTTAACAATTTTAGTTGCACGCACAAGGCTCCTTGAATGTCCCAGCAGCAACAAAATGAAGCAGAGCCAACGCAAAACTTCGGGCCCCAAACATTTTACGTTGCCCCGATTGCTCACGTTTGTGACAAATTACATTGCAAACACATAAATTCGAGGTAATTAGCTGACGTATAGACTATGGAATGTGGAGGCGCTTTCTGCGAAACGATCCGTCATAAGTTTGCAAAGACAACTTCATAAAACAGCAACGTATACAACTTCAGTCGAACATTTTGAGCGCTCACAGGCTTATCAAGTAGCTAGCCACTGGGAGATCCAGCAGGTGGTGGGGGGGGGGGGGGGGAGGGGAGGGGAAAGAGGTCATGCTCCAAACCGTCCGGAGTCGGCCAAAAATTGACACATTTACTGATTTTAAAATAATAATTAAGCAACTTAACCAAGAGAATGTTCGCCATCAAAATTAAATACGAAACCATTTCGGTCATCTTTGGCTCAGGTCAAAATTGAGGTCATCAGAAGTCATCACAGGTCAAATTTGCCAATTTTTAGTCTGGCGTCTGCCCAGCAGACCCCCATACATCTCGAGAACTATAATAGCTAGGAACAAACGAGACAAAAAATAGAAAAGGTCAGAAATCGCTAACGTGTCCTAGTTTTTTATTTTGTGATCAGGTCGATAGTTTAGGCTCGAGGTCAGCAAAGCCAAAGGTCACACTGACTGTATATTATCAATAACCTTTTCGTTAATAAATTTGCAAACCTAATAACGATATGACAATTATTTTACCATCACCTTGTTTGTCTCGCCTAGGTCCGTTCAACCATACCCGGCGTGACCAGGTTAGGTCAAATCCAAAATCTGAACACAGGTCAGGGTCATATTGCGACCAACGTAGGTCCTTGTGCATGTGTATATTGGGAAACGCGTTTGCACAAGACAGACACAATGGTGTCAGTTGCACGCCTCTACCTTTATTCTTTCAGAAGTTATTAGTGCTCCTGGACTCACATGGCCTCAGCTTACCTGGTAGGGGCCAAGGAACACATTGTACCTGAATCAATAATTAATATGATAACATGAACTACTGTGAACCTTGAACCGGCGCTGCCCGATCAGTGACCGGTCGGTTGCAAGTGGTGGGCGGAGTCAAGGGCGGGATTACAGAGCGACCGGACGTTAGCCTCTATCCGGGCTCGTATTGTGTTTAACATTACGAGTGAATGGAAAGCACCCTACATTTTCGTTTGACACTAACCAACTTTGGAATAAAAATTAGCGCAGGGCCTGAAACATCCATTGCGAGAAATGTGTTCATACCAGTTGATGCATTCAAAAGTTATCGCCGAAAATTAGGGTCCCAAGCGGTCTGCTGTTCGCAGTAGAAGGCGTGTATAAGCCCTAAGGCTAGGCAGGTGCCCCAGTGGCGATTTGGGGTCAGTGCAGGCACTGGTGGATCCAGGGGAGGGGGGCATCAGGGGCAAATGCCCTCCCCCCCGCAGGAATCTGGGGGGGGGCATTCAATACAAGTATCCCTCCCCCCCCCCCGCGCGTTCCCAATTTATCGTTAAATCGTAAAAATTGTCTTGGCAGCAGTCAAAATCCAGCTCTCCACAGTAAAAAAAGGAAATTTTGCGCCGCTTCGCGGCATGACACAATTTTTGCAATTGTTTATACAAATTTGGAAAATGGGAAAATGAATTTAATTAAATGTCTGGCGGAGGCTCTCCTTGGCGGTAATTGCTGGCACTGGCGGATCCAGGGGGGGGGGGCATAAGGGGCAAATGCCCACCCCCCCATTACAGGAATCTGAGAGGGGCATTTAATACAAGTATGCACCCTCCCGCGCGTTCCCTGCACTGAACGTGAAAAACAATGATCCTAGGATAAAACTTCATGAGAACGGAAGTGCTTTTTCTTCTCTCAAGTGACTTAATTTGCAATTCAAGCAGCCCCGGTGACACTTAACCCGCGCGCTGCTGGGAGAGGGGGGGGGGGGCAGAATCTGCCCCCCGGATTTTCTCAATAACTTGAAAACTATGATAGATATCAACGTCAAACTTTAAGTACTTGATGCTGCATCAATCCTACGTCTGCTCACTAATTCCAATGAAATTCGTGTAGGATTTTGGGAGATAATGACGTTTTAATGACGCCATGTCATGCCATTTTTGGTGAAAAAACGATAAATGTTTGAACAATCGCAGAAAAAATGATAGTTTTGAAGCAAATTGCAAATAAATAACGTCAAAAGAAAGGAAATGACCTCTTCAAAATGGCAATCTCGGATTTTCGACATTTTGTTTTTGAACCCCCCAAAATACAAAATAAACGGAACAAAAATCCACAAAATAAATTTTTGTGAATTTGATAAGTGAATTTCTTAAGCTCCAATACCAAAATAAGGTGACTAGCCCAAATCCGCGGATGAAAAAATGGTGCTACTTTTTGCCACAAAAATATGCCCCCCCCCCCGCAGAGAGAGGCTGAATCCGCCAGTGAGTACAGGTTATTCAGGCGCTAGACATGACCCCCAGTGGCGATCAGACACTCCGGAACCAGGCTGGGAGCCAGAACCAGGCTAAGGCAGTAGCCATTTGCCCCCCCCCCCCAATACGAGGCATGGGCCCGAAGGCCCCCAGTGTCTATTAGGGATTACCATACCCAGGTGCTGGCCGAGGGCGCCTCAGGCCGACCAACCTAGGGCCCCTGAGGACGATCTGGGGCCCTCTTAGGCCGGCCGAAGGCGAGGGCCTCCATAGGCCTTAGGCCTCCCCTTAGGCCGACTAAGGCCCCCTCAGGCCGAGCAACCTAGGCCCCCTCAGGACGACATAGGACCCTCTTAGGCCGGCCCAGGGCCCCTTAGGCCGACTGGGCCCCTCATGCCGACTGAGGGCCCCTCAGGCTAACCAAGAGCCTTATGCCGGCTGTGGGCCCCCTTAAGCCTAACAAGGGCCCCTTAAAGGACCGAGAGCTCTCTCGGGCCGACTGAGGGCCCCTAAGTCCGAACAAGGACTCTCTTGAGCCTGGTAAGCTGGGCCGTTTTGGGCCCTTCGGCCGCTCCGCCGCTTCCATATGGGCTGAGGGGCCGAGGGGCCCTCCGGGCCCCTCGACCTAATGGGGGGGGGGGGCACGTGCCCCCTGTGCCCCCCCCCCTTGGATGCGCCCCTGGTAGGCACACTGCCTTTAACAAACAGCCGGTAACAGTGCAAATGGTTTGAAAGCAGCAAGAGGAAGAACGACTATTCCGCGCATAAATGGTTCCTGTGCATCTGGAGGAGCCTGTGGGGAGATGGCTTTGGGAGATGGTCCTGGCATGGTCCCCACTATTACCTCTTTGGTATAACAAGTTGGCACTGGCGGATCCAGCCTCTCTCCGTGGGGGGATCTTTTTTTGGCCAAAAGGAACCCCCATTTTCCCGCGGATTTGGGCCGGTCGCCTTATTTTGGTATTCGAGCTTAAGAAATTCACTTTTCAAATTCACAAAACTTATTTTGTGGATTTTCCCGAATTTTTCTTCTTCTTATTTGTGGGGGTCAAAAACACAAAATTTCGCAAATCCGAGATAGCCATTTTGAAGAGAATGCCGTTTCCTTTCTTTTGACGTTTTTATTTGCAATTTGCTTCAAAACTATTTGCTACGATTGTTAAAACATTTATCGTTTTTCCACCCAAAATGGCATGACATGGCGTCATTAAAATGTCATTATTTCCCAACATACTACATGAATTTAATTGGAATTGGGTGAGAAGACGTAGAATTGATGCAGCATAAGGTACTGAAAGTTTAACGTTGATATCTATCATAGTTTCAAGAAATTGAGAAAATCCGGGAGGGAGGCTGATTCTGCCCCCACCCCAGCGGGCGCGGGTTAAGTGTCACCGGGCTGCTTGAATTGCATCAGAACTCAGGTGCGCTGCTTTGTCTATCATTGAAAGATAGGGATACATACCAACTTCAAATTAAATCACTCGAGAGAAGAAAAAAATCCGTTTTCATGAAGTTTTCTACTAAGATCATTGTGTTCACGCTCAGTGCAGGGAACGCGCGGGGGGGGGGACATACTTGTATTGAATGCCCGTCTCAGATTCCTGTGGAGAGGGGGGAATTTTCCCCCGATGCCCCCCTGGATCCGCCAGTACCAGCAATTACCGCCAAGGAGAGACTCTGCCAGACACTTACCTAATGTTTTTTTCGCATTTTCCCATTTTCCAAATTTGTAAAAGCAATTGCGAAAACTGTCATGCCGGGAAGCGGTGCTAAATTTTTCCACAGTCAAAAACCGAAAGCGCGCGGTTTTTGACTGTGGATAGCTGGATTTTGACTGCTGCAAAGACAATTTTTACGATTTTACGATAAATTGGGAATGCACAGGGGGGGATACTTGTTTTGAATGCCCCCCAGATTATTACGGGGGGAGGGTGGCATTTTCCCCTGATGACTCCCCCCTGGATCCACCAGTGCATGTTGAGCACAACTGGAGCAGCTTTTAGATGCCGATGTTCGCATCTTTGCGGTCACATCGCATTTTTAGGAACTCGGCAGACTAGCTAAACATGTAGCACGCTTGAAAGTTAACATTTTATGAAGGGAGTGGGCCCTGGAGCCCGCAATTAGGTACCGACTGCCGACAACGAGAGCCTCTGCCAGACATTTAATGAAATTCATTTTCCTATTTTCCAAATTTGTATAAGCAATGGCGAAACTTGTGTCATGCTGCGAAGCGGCGCGAAATTTTCCAGTTTTTGTATTGTGGATAGCTGGATTATGACTGCACTGCAAAGGCAATTTTTACGATTACGATTCATTGAGCAAGGGGGCGGGTGGCAAAATATACGTTGGCCCCCTTTCAATGCCAAAGGGGGATCAATGGCCCCCGTGCCCTCCCCCCCCTGCGGCCGCCAGTGATGGCAACAGTGCGTGCTTTATTCACATTTCGATCACGCTCCATCCCCCGGTCAACAACATGTCCGTGACGCTCCACCATCCTTCCCCCGGTCAACAACATTTTGTTGACGGCGACCACAGTGCAGTGTGTGGCGCCCCCCCCCCCCCCTCCCCTGACCGAAATCCTGGATGGGCGACTGTTATGCTATGTTGCATGAACTCTACATTGTGCTGCTTGTGTACCTTGTATCGACTCGTGGTGACAAGTTATTTGTATGAATATACTTGTATGAGCCATCGTCAGTCTATACCGTATGGCAGTGGCGGTGCCACGGACTTTTGCCAGGGGTGGCCAAAGCCGCCTAATGTTCTGCAGCAGAGGTCGCCATAGGCTGGGCTGGCCCTATGGGTCATGGGCTGGGCCTGGGCTGGGCCTGGGCTGGGCCTGGGCTGGGCCTGGGCTGGGCCTGGGCTGGGCCTGGGCTGGGCCTCAAGTTTAAAGCAATCCCTGGGCTCTGGATGGGCTTGGGCTTGACAATTTGTAAGTAATGCGCGCGTCGCACAAGCTCAGGTCAGAGCTCAAAAATATTTTAACCAGCAGTTCACTTACACAGCAACACACTGTTGCTGTGGCTGTGGCTTTTTCTTCTTCTTTTTTGCATAGTTGGTTCATTGTTTCACATTTATAGTATACAAGTAAATATGCTAGGATAATGATTGCAAATTTTGTGAAAATAATGCTATGCTTAATCTAAACGGGCCGGACTGGGCCTGGGCCTCAATATTATGAATTTGACCGGGCCTGGTCCGGGCCTGGGCTGGGCTGGGCTGGGGGTTGGTGGGCCCGTGACGAACACTGTTCTGCAGCCAGTGCAGTGGCAAACCTAGGTTCCGATTTTTTTATTCTTCTTGGGAGGGTACACAAATCTCGCTCCGCAAAGGTAGTCACAAACAGTGGTGTATTTATAATTATGTCAGGGGGCAAGCCCTGAGTTGGTAGCTGGGGAGGGAGGCGTCTGAGCGAAAAGTTTGTGTGCGGGGGGATGGGGGACAATTTCCCATTTTGGACAACAACCGTAGATCCGTCTCTGGCAGGAGAAATCACAAATGTTGACTTCAAAGCAACATAAAATTTGATGGTGGCCCAGATTTCAGGGGTGGCAATGCCACCCTTCACGACAGGGGTGGCAGTCTGCACCCCAGTTCTCTTATAGGGTGGCGCCCGCAGTGCCGTATGGTCTTCATAAAAATACTCGTGACCACGAGTCAATACAAGGTACAGAAGGCACCACAAGGTAGGAATGGCATGCAACATAGCAATATAAATACAAAGTAAATGTAAATAAAGCACGCTCTTTCGCCACTCAGTCCCTGTCCCGCTCCCTCAGCCAAGATATCAGCCTCCCTCCTACAGCCGGGGGCCTCGGGCCACAAGTGTGGAACTGCCTCCGAGTTTGGTTTGATTCCAAGCCGAATCCATGTAATTCGGGCATCACGCGGATGTGATGGGACACGAACTGATAAGGTTCTGAGAGTGACGGGCACATGCACCCACCGAACCCACTAAGTGGTGGTTGCCCCTGGAACCGCTCCCAAAAGGAAATGAAATACAAAATGGATGTGGGCCACACTTGAGGATAGTTGAAGCGCGACCCTACAAACATGACGTTCCCTTGGGGGACGGACCGGGAACGGGACGGGAACGGGACGGGACGGGAACGGGACGGGAAGGAACGGACGGGAACGGGACGGGAACGGGACGGGAACGGGACGGGAACGGGACGACGGGACGGGGACGGGACGGGACGGGACGGGACGGGACGGGACGGGGACGGGACGGGACGGGGACGGGACGGGACGGGGACGGGGACGGGGGACGGGGACGGGACGGGGACGGGGACGGGGACGGGGACGGGGACCGGGGTACGGGGGACGGGGACGGGGTACGGGGACTGGGGACGGGGACGGGAACGGGAACGGGAACGGAACGGGAGGGGGACGGGGGAACGGGACGGGAACGGGACGGGAACGGGAACGGGACCTGGGAACGGGGGAACGGGAACGGAACGGACGGGACGGGGACGGGACGGGACGGGGACGGGGACGGGGGACGTGGACGGGACGGGAACGGGACGGGAACGGGGACGGGAAACGGGACGGGAACGGGACGGGAACGGGACGGGAAACGGGACCTGGGAACGGGACGGGGAACGGGAACGGGGAACGGGACGGGACGGACGGGACGGGACGGGACGGGACGGGAACGGGACGGGAACGGGGGACAGGAGAAAGGGTACCGGGGAACGGGACTGTCCAGTTGGTGACTGACCAGAATCAGCACCAACGGACATAACGACCTGACGGCCTGGATCGTTGCGAGAAATGTGAAGACGAGGCAGACAGGACGGATCGCGGAGTCGAAATAATACGAGACACAACTGTCAGCACTCAACGACAACAACACGTCCTGGCAGCTTCTACCAAAGTAGAAAAATGACGATTGAGCGGGCATACAATATGTAATGTGTAAATATGTAATTATGCATGTTAATTTTAGCAGGAACTTCGCTGTTCCGAGGTATAACATGATGCTTGATAGACGGAATATGAAGCGTGATGCATTGGAAAGAAAACAAGGCATGTACAGAGCGATGGTTACTGTATGGGGTGTTGCATTCGGTCGATAAAGGGTAGTACCCGAATATACCCGAAACAATTTTGGCATTGAATTCATTTTGTCGAATAATTTGAGGATAAGTCAAGTATGTTAATTACCGAGCGGACGCGAAGCGCCCGTGATGTTTCTCGTCAACTTACTAGACAAATTTACAATTTGACCCGCCCGAACCGGCCAGACCGGCCCGAACCAGCCCCAACCGGGCCCGACACGGCCCGACACCCTACCGGCCGTACAGACGCTTTTCGGAAAGCTATAACTTTGCAAAACGCATTGCTCTGATTGAGATAGGGTTTTCGCCATTGGATGGGTACATCAAATACATTTTGTTTTTGGTATGGTGCGTTCTGATAGAGGTGGTACTACAGCCCTTGACACACGCAAACGTCGAAAATGAACAAAATAATTATTGATCAAAATGGCTTAATTAATCTAAGCATTCATTTATGCGATGAAGCATGCAGCGCTCAGGACGTACTCCCTTTTGGCGGATTCGAGAGAAGCAGATATCAAGAACAATGGGGTTGGGGACAGTAGTTGCGATTTTTGGACAGACAATTACAACAAATTCAGCGTATTTTTCTCGATTTTTCGATATACTTATCATACACACTTAGACCGCCTTTGTCCTAAAAACTTCTTCTTAACTTCTCATTTTTTTGTGACGTCACGATACTCGTGATTTGTGACGGCACTTTTTTATTTTCACTATGATCGTGACGTCACAACTACAAGGACATGAGTTTAATTGTTTTAGTTTGTAATCGTTTAAGTTCATTTCGCTTTTTTATAATACAAAATATTTACATTATGAAAAATTATCCTTGTTTTTATGAACCCCAAAATTTGGTACCTTACAAAATTGTCCCCAACCCCATTCAATAGGTCAGTAAAACGTCTTTGTCACACTGCGCGCCCGCCTCGTCCTCGGGTCCAAAAAGGCGTTTTACTGGTATTAATCATGTTATTCCTCAGCACGCTTAACTCGCTGAACAATCCACAATACGGAATAAATGTTAAACAAACTATGAATCCAAACAAACTACCACAGTTACAATCTCTAAGTTTCTTATTTGTATGACATATTAATCCATACTCTTCTTTATTAATTTATTCATACCACTTAAACTCCTTGGAAGGACAATGATTGCAAAGCCATATCAGATTCAATGGAACAAAGCTAGCACTCTAATTGCAATAATTTAAAGGTATTTCTGGTGGGTTTGATGGTGTGACCAACATCATCATTAGGTATCTGCAAGATCCCACGGTAACTTCAAGGAAAATATCCAGGATCTTGAATATCCCACGACAACTTTCCACAAAAGATCCAAGATCCACAGGATCTAACGATATATTTCCTCAAAAGATCCAGGATCCACAGAATCCCGCGACATTAGCTTACGACTACATTTCTAAAGAAGATCCAGGATCCGCAGGATCTCTCGACAAAGTGAAAACAAAAGATCTAGGATCCAACCAGATCCCTCCAGGGCCTAGTCGCCTCCAGGGCCGAATTTTGGGAGGCATTTTGGGTCACTGGCATTGCATGTAAATCTGACAGATAAGAATTCCAAACTCAGTGAACCTTCTTAGTTATCCTTTGCACAGCTTATGTGATTTGTTCCTATTTTTGGATGCCCAATGGCGACTCCAGGAATTTTTTTGTTTGGGGGGGGGGGGGGGGGGGGGGCATGTGTTTGACTCCACATACACACACGTTGTGTTTAGTGCCCAAGAACGTTATTTTGCAGTCGGTAATCTCATGTGATATCCTCTGCATGGATCACAATTGTATTTTGGGGCATAGGCGGTCCCAGGGGTGGGAGAAAGGCGCAGGGCCCAATGCTACAGGCAAAGTGATTACATTGTGATACATTGCGATAGTGATACATTGACTGTATCACAATGCTACAGGTAATGCAGGATCCTATTCAGTTGAGGGGCTTACTTCAGCCCCCCCCCCCCCCCAACTTGGCTTCAGCCCCCTAACTTGGACGAGGAAGTGGGTCAAATCAGGGGAGAAATCTGTATTTTGTGGATTTGTATGGTAGTTTAAAACGATTTGTTCCCTAGCTCAGCCCCCCCCCCCCCCCCCCGGACCCAAACTTTTCTGGAGAAGCTACGCCCCTGCTACAGGTGGTAGCAGGGATGAAATTAGGGGGGAATTGTGGACCCATGGTGTGACATTATATAGCATGTAGCAAAGTATGTCAATAAGCAAAGATAAAGATAACAAAAGACAATGCTCAATTCCCCTTCCCTTCTCCTCCTGAGCACGCCACTGTACAAATATAAAACTGCAATGATTTACCTTTGCATGCATACACATGTAATTATAAGCAGCCAAAACATAAAAAAAATCGGCAAAACTATTATAGTGACATCTTTAGATACTCCCCTTTTGAATTGCCTGGTACGCCATTGGGTTAATTTTCCCCCAAACTTAAAACAAAAATTATATGTTTATAAGATTATCAGGATTATATGAAGCAGAGATAAAAATCACAGAAGACCAGGCTCAATTCCACCCCCACTCCTCTTCCCCTCCTGGGCACGCCACTGCACAAATATAAAACTGCCATTGTTTATTTTTTCATGCATACACATGGGATTTTAAGCAGCCAAAACAGAAATCAAATTGAAAAAGAAAAATATTATAGTGCCATCTTTAGATACCCCCTTTTGAATTGCCTGGGGACGCCATTGGGTGAATTTCCCCAAACTTTAAAACAAAAATATGTTAGAGCATATAATTACGTAGCGAAATATATCAACATGAAACAAATTGCGTTAAAACAACGTCCCAGGGCAAAGAATCTAAAAATGCATGTTTTCTCCCATGTTTTGCTACCTGTATCCGCCCATGGCAAAACTTTTCGTATTTGTGAATATAGAAATGTAGTTCAAGCTGCAAGGAATCGAATGCCGCTTTCCCGGAGTGGATTGGTCCAGTGGTTCCAGAGATACAAGGGGGGGGGGGGTCGAATAAGCCGCCCCCCGACAGTTTTGAATCTGTTTTAGCCTGACCGCCCCTGCGAGTCACTTCTTTGTCACTTAGTGGGTAAATATGACTGAAGCTGAGTGGACGTTATACATAAAACGTAGACAAATCTATAAATATAGCTATGTATAGCTATGCAATTCACCTTATTTGTTTCCTCCGTCTTCCTCTTCCAATTCAAAACGACCTCGACTCGCGAAGGAAAGCAAATCACTTTGCAAATTGCGATCGTTTGTTTATATTAGAGATGGGCACGCCACTTATCAGCGTTATCACGTCGCTAAATACCGCGGCAAAAACTATACGCACTCATTTATGAAAATACAAGAATAGTCTGCCTAATTTCAGTTTCAATCGTGTTATTGTGAAATGAGACGTTCTTATTCCGTTTGATGAGTTAATATTTTCCAAATGGATTAGTACATCTCAGGTACGCATGTCCATCACTTATTCAAAACGTTTCAGTAGTGAATGGCGCCGTACCAGGACGTAGTACCTCGTCTGCTTACCAGGCGCCGTACCAGGTCTGCTTGGCGCTGTCTGGGGACTCTAAAGTAGCGCTCTGGTTGGACACCTAAGCATGGCTGTTTGCACATCCTGCGACATTAGGTACCTGATAATATGTAGAAAAATCATGCTTTATGTCTAAAAAGTCAAAATATGTCCACCCGAAAAGCCTCCTCCCCTCAAATTTCGGTCATAAATGTATATTAATTTGCAACGGAACATGTCACGCGATTGGCACCGTATGCGGACCCGCTGGCGCCGTATCAGGACAAATTGGTGCTACACGAGGGACGTTAAATGACGCTTATTCCGGACTCGGTCACAGCCTGTATTGCAAATTATCCAATTTTGGCAAAAAACATCGATCGAATTTGGAAGAGGGGCATGGGAAAATCATGGTGAGAGGATGGCGATTCATATTGGAGTAGCCCCACATCAATTATGGTTGTTTAAACTATTATTTCCCAAACGATTAGATGCAGCCGCAACATGTGGATAGATTGTATGTAGCCATGTGGATGTTGAGCAGAACCTTGGAAATCCAAAATGCTGCTTTTGCCTCAGTAGAAACTGGCAAGCACAGATCACGATCGGGTGGATAATAAACGGTCGAATAACCCACAGGCATGATTTCTACAGCTGGATTTTCATTAATGCTCTGGCAAGTTAAAAAGTATCGTCTAATTTTGTGTTTGTTGTTGCGCTGTCATAATGCTGTATTGTCCACGTACGGCGCCAAATGTCCGCTTCGGGCGCCATTTATGGAGCATTAAGCAGAAATCAATTTTCCGTGCCTTACCTCATACAAGGAAGTACCATGCAAATTATTCCTGAGCCCTGAGCATTACATTTGTGGCGTGTTCCACTCTTTAAATTCAACCCCTGAGGAGTTTCAGGGATTCTAAAAAACATTGTCCTCATACGGCGCCAAAAAGAGCGCCGAATCGGAGGCGAACATGCCCTGGGGGCACATGTCTCCCATAGGTGCCACAATGTCCACTTTGGTGCCAACATGTCCGTCTACAGCGCCATCCACGTTCCCTCCACTAACAGGCAAAGTCGCATAGGTAAAAACACGAAACGGCTCATATGTCACATGCTAAATGATTTATGAAAATAGATGACCATTGACCAATGCCATAACAAATAAAGTGATAAGATTATGGAGTAAAACGTTTGTAATCACCTGAGCGCTCTAAAAACGCCAAACTACCGCTGTCTGCTGCTGTCTGCTGCTGTCTGCTGCTGTCTGCTGCTGTCTGCTGCTGTCTGCTGCTGTCTGCCGCTGTCTGCTGCTGTCTGCTGCTGTCTGCTGCTGTCTGCTGCTGTCTGCTGCTGTCTTCTGCTGTCTTCTGCTGTCTTCTGCTGTCTGCTGCCGTCTGCCGCTGTCCGTCGCTGTCTGCTGCTGTCTGCTGCTGTAGCTGCTGGCTGCTGCTGTCGGCTGCTGTCTGCTGCTGTCTGCCGCCGTTTGCCGCCGTATGCTGCTGTCTGCTGCTGTCTGCTGCATCCTGTTGCTGTCTGCTGCTGTCTGTCGCTGTCTGTCGCTGTCTGTCGCTGTATGTCGCTGTCTGCTGCTGTCTTCTGCTGCTGTCTGCTGCTGTCTGCTGCTGTCTGCTGCTGTCTGCTGCTGTCTGCTGTCGTCTGTTGCTGTCTGCTGCTGTCTGCTGCTGTCTGCTGCCGTCTGTTGCCGTCTGCTGCCGTCTGCTGCTGTCTGCTGCTGTCTGCCGCTGTCTGCTGCTGTCCGCTGCTGTCTGCTGCCGTCTGCCGCTGTCCGTCGCTGTCTGCTGCTGTCTGCTGATGTCTGCTGCTGTCTGCTGCTGTCTGCTGCTGTCTGCTGATGTCTGCTGCTGTATGCTGCTGTCTGCTGCTGTCTGCTGCTGTCTGCTTCTGTCTGCTGCTGTCTGCTGCTGTCTGCTGCTGTCTGCTGCTGTCTGCTGCTGTCTGCTGCTGTCTGCTGCCGTCTGCCGCTGTCCGTCGCTGTCTGCTGCTGTCTGCCGCTGTCTGCTGCTGTCTGCCGCTGTCTGCTGCTGTATGCTGCTGTCTGCTGCTGTCTGCTGCTGTCTGCTGCTGTCTGCTGCTGTCTGCTGCTGTCTGCTGCTGTCTGCTGCTGTCTGCTGCTGTCTGCCGCTGTCTGCTGCTGTCTGCTGCTGTCTGCCGCTGCCTGCTGCTGTTGCTGCTGTCTGCTGCTGTCTGCTGCTGTCTGCCGCTGCCTGCTGCTGTTGCTGCTGTCTGCTGCTGTCTGCTGCTGTCTGCTGTCTGCTGCTGCCGTTTTCACGGTAACGGCAGTAGACAGCAGCAGTGCCGTTGCCGACGGGGCCCGGCTGCCGGCCGCTGCGTCCCAGGGCCGTTTGCTGAGCTGTTTTGGCTGGCGGCTAGCGGCCAGTCAGCTGAGTGTCGGCTGCGGCGCGGAGCCGGCCGGTGCCACAGTGCGGCTCGGTCGCCGGCGAGGCATCATGTTCAGTTTCCTGCGCCGAGACAAGACTGACGCGAGGAAGGAGGCCAAACAGGCCAAACTCAAACGACAGGAGAGCTCCAGCTCCGACCGGTGAGTGCAGCAGAGTTATCAGTGAGAGGAGAAATACGCTGAAAAGGGATGTGCGACCCGGTGAGGGTATGGCGGCAGCTGGCCTCTGTTCCTATGTACAGATCACAGAAACGCTGACTGTCATTATTCAGGACGAAATGTGGGCTGTGGCTGCTCCCGTCGCGTACCTACCGTCACCCTGGTGTACTGTTGTGGAACGCTGCCGACCGAGCGCCGTTCGCCGGCGGCGGACGCGCCGGAGTCAGCTGGCTGAGCTGTCAGTGGACAGCTGACTGCCGTCCGTCAGCAGCTGTTCGCTGACGTGTTGCCCGCTGTTGTGTCGACCTCAGGCTCCTGACGTCGGCAGATGTTGTGACAGGGCGCACATGGATATACACTCGGTAGAGGCTTGGCAAATTGTGTGTTGCTTTTGTTGGCATTCAGATATCCGCTAACTGGCAAATTTATGGGATTGTGTGACTATTGAGCATTGCCGATACGTAGCGTTCAACAACGAGAGGTGGAGAAGGGATTATATTTCACTCGACTGGTAAAACAATTTATCGATGCTTCTAACAAAGTGCAATTTTATGGGCTCATTTTCGCTTTAAATGCAATTTCAAACTTACAGGCATCAGATCAAGTCTACAGATATCATCTGCGTGCTTCGAATCGTACGTGACTCGTTACTTCATACTTATGTACACAATTCGCTTGTTCAATTTGTTGCAATGCTTATTGTCATTCACTACATGCAATATTAATTTTCTTGTTGAAGATTGATCATAAAAACGATGGGTATATCTGCAATCCAGTACATGGTTTATATGTGCGTCAGAAACCTGCTACATTTTCCGAGTTTTAAAGTGTGTTTTACACGACACGTTGCTCCACGCACGAACACGACGCATTCATGACATGCAATCGGTGTCTTGTGAAGTTGATGATCATAAGTACATAAAAGTTCGCCTTTATGTTGATGTATGCTTATGTCCCGATAAAAGTGATGATTGCATTGCCTGTGCCGCGCCCGCAGTGGTGTGTGGCAGAGATGCCTAATACGTCATCCTGGGGTCTGTGGGCGGCCCTGGCTCCCGAAAAGCGTGCCAAATGCTGACCCTTTGTCTTGGCACCATCTGAACAGAGCACTTCCGGAGTTTTCAGCCACGCTGTTCAGGCTTAGTTAATATGAAAGACGCTCATCAATCATGTTGTACAATGCTAGCTTGTTCGAAAACCACCTCCAGCCCCTAGCGCACGGACACGTGAGCAAATAAGCAAACTGGAACAGGGAAAAATAGAATACCTTCTATCCATGGCCTCAGATAACATGTTAACTGGTGGGGGGCAAATTCCCCCGCAGTGACCGGTAGCTGGCCCCCAGTTACCACAAATCCCCCCCCCCCACCCAGTGGGAGCAAAGTTCGTAGGTAAAAATAAAATGTACGGTCTCTAAAGTAGATAAAAGCGTCACTGAGACATGCTTTCAACTTAAAACCAGTAAAACGCTGTTTGCAGCTACCTAGCTTAACTTTGGAGATCTTGAGGACGGATACCCGCTCCTCGTCTTGTCGGTTCGAAATTGACGCGGACCATAGGTGTCGATTTATATACTTTTTGGTTGGCCCTCGCCTCCCCCCATTGTTGAGTTTCCCCCACAAAGGTGCTCTCGTCTCCCCAAAAGTTTTCTGGCCAATGGCGGGTCCAAGGGGAGCCAAAGAGCCAAGCCCAAAACCGCCTGAAGTCAGCCAAAAAATTGACTTATTTTATCATTAAAAAAGATAAGCTTTTACAAAGGAAAGTTAAAACCAAGCTTCTGGCGAATTCGTTGGTTCTAGGAACATAGACTATCCAATACCACCTTCATCACATCACAAGACGAAACCGGAGGAATATCGGCGAAGCAATGTTTCTCTCCTTCGTAAAGTTGTTAGGTGTTGGTCTTCTCTTTCGAACTGGCAGCATTTATTTGGAAGCATATATCCCATTTATATACTTTTGCAGTGGCCCTCGGCCCCCCAAAGGTGCTCTCGGCCCCAGCAGCTATATTTCGATTGAATAACCGATTTCACCGCAAATCCGACGATTAAAGGCGGCCGCACACTAAGGCCATTCGGCCACGACGTCGCCGCGATTTTTCGCCAAGTTGCCGTGATATTCCACTAGTCGACGGCCGAAATACGCAAATCGCGTCTCTGAACGCACTTCATTTGGCTGGCGGAGTTGCGTTTCGACAGTTTTTCGCGACGTAGTCGCGGAACGCCAACGACATGAGATAAGTTCCAGGTCAACAGTAACGAATCTACGCAATATAGGGGAACGAATTGTGCACAGCATGTTGCATGACATTTATGATGAACAAGTTTCGTGGTTGTTAACTTATATCTTCGTGGAAAAATTAACATAAAAAGTTTCGAGCAGGGAGACTGCCCGTATGCTGACAGGGCTATATAGCTGTGACGTCGCCCTCCCGGCGGGCGACGATGGTGGCCTAATTCAGAGAGTAAAGATTCAGAGAGTTGCCCTACCCTCGCCCGAGTAGGGCAAAATACCTGCGTGACCGGGTAGGGGGTTGGTACGACCCCCCTCCCTTGGTGTTTCGCCCGTAATTGAGTTAGAGCTTCGATTAAAAAATTCGCGTGTTGCTTGTGACGAAGAGGAAGCCGCTGATACCCGATTTTAAGGTCCTCGGTCATTAGGTAACTTCTGAGGTCATGTCAATGACCCAAAAGTCATAAAAATTGTAAATTCGTAGAAATTGAATTTAATCGAGCTAGAATCGTGAATGAGCATATGATTATGCTTAATGGGTGCCAAATTTGAAATCAGCGTCACAAAATGTTCTAGAAACTGCCAAATTCCAAAAAGGTAATGTCAGGTCATCTGAGGTCAGTGACCTCGGTTGACCTGTGGAAGCACATGAACCCAGTGGAACATATCATTATGTAAAATGGATCTCAGATTTGAAATCAGCGTCACAAAATGTCATAGGAACTACCAGAAGCCAAAAAAGTAATATGAGGTCATCGAAGGTCAGTAACCTCGGTTGACCTCTGAAAAGATCAATCGAGGTCACAATCTCAGTGGAAACCACAACTGTCACCTGGAAACACTTGCGCATATGCTCCTAAACAACAAACACTCGGAAACTGCGCAAGTTACAAGCATTGATATTACGGGACGCAAGTTGCACCTGACATGACCTTGAGAAACAAGTGATAGTCATGTGGGGCATGAGTTCCATATTTTCCTAATATGTGTCAAATTTTTCAAAAATAGGGTACTGGAAGTTTCATCGCAATCGGTTGATAAATACGCGAGTTATTCCCGGAAACTGAGGGGTGGCATCCCCCTTACTCGGGCGAGGGTTAAGGAGAAGGATGACACAACTATTTTGTTTTGTCCGATGTGATTGCATGAAATGGGGTGTCCAGCACTAAATCACCTGCAAATTCTGGCTTCATTTGTATATTTTTAGACCCAGAACCTCCTTCGTGCTATCATTGTTGATAAAACAAACAATTGTGTCATCCCTTCGCTAATCTCTAAGCATCCCTAAGTGTCGCATCCCTAAGTGTCGCATCCTGAGTGTCGCATCCCTAAGTGTCGCATCCCTAAGTGTCGCATCCCTTAGTGTCGCATCCCTAAGTGTCGCATCCTAAGTGTCGCATCCCTAAGTGTCGCATCCCTAAGTGTCGCATCCCTAAGTGTCGCATCCCTAAGTGTCGCATCCCTAAGTGTCGCATCCCTAAGTGTCGCATCCCTAAGTGTCGCATCCCTAAGTGTCGCATCCCTAAGTGTCGCATCCCTAAGTGTCGCATCCCTAAGTGTCGCATCCCTAAGTGGTCGCATCCCTAAGTGGTCGCATCCCTAAGTGTCGCATCCTAAGTGTCTGAATTTGGCCACCATAACGCGGCGAACTGAGTTCGCCGCGATTTTCCGGCGCGTAAAAACGCGGCGACATCGCGGCCAAATGACCGGGTGTTCGGGCCGCCTTAAATGTAGGCCTGTGTGCCAGCATTTGGCCGCCACGACCGATTAATTAACCCTCGCCCTACGGGGGGGGGGGGGCCTGACAGGCCCCCCCTGAGGTGTTCATAGAATAACTTTTTACACATTGCGGTGCATCTTGCTGAATTTTCGGTAGCTGAGTTTACAACAATGATACGGATGCTATAAAAAAAAATATTGAAATTAGTTAAGCAGTTTGGGAGATAATGATGTTTAATGACGTCATGTTGGTAAAAATGAGAAATATTTTTAAAAAATCGTAGAAAAACAGAAATTTTAAAGCAAATTGCAAACGCAATACACCAAAGATACAAAATGTTATTCTCTTTAAAATGGCAATCTAGGATTTGCTAAATTTTGGGTTTTTAACCCCTAAAATAAAAAAAAACTGTTTTTTTTTAAATCCCCACAAAATCAAAATTGTCAAAGATATTAGAAAAACCAGAGTATATGTGAGAGAACTGAGTATGGAAAATATCCATACCAAATTTCAAAGCAACATCTTCATTTTTGACTGAGTGATGGCTCCCTAAGTGTAAGAAACTGATGACGTCATTTAAAAAAAAAACTTTTTTGACAAGATACGAATAAAAACATTTATTTTCTGTATTTCTGAGCAAAACTGGTCTAGGACATGCCTTTTTATTTACATTTATCAATTTCTAATTTTGAGGTTTTCTGAAGAGCAAAATCGCTGTTCTGGACGTGGTAAATCCGAGGTCATCACTTGACCTGGAAGGTCACCCGTTGACTTGAAACCTAAAAGTCGCATACTGTTAGATTCCTCTCATGACAGGCAACATGCTGGTTCTTACCGCATTGCTCTAAGTTGCTTGGTCTGTAAGTTAACAGGGGGCCTGTCAGGCCCCCCCCGTAGGGCGAAGGTGAAAAAAGCTCCGTAGTGCGAGGGTTAACCCGCGCACTGCAGGGGGTTGATTTCTGCCCCCCCCCCCCCTCTCAGGTTTTTCGCGGATGGCGAAAAAACGGACGGCGCGCAGCGCCACCAGGTTTTGTCACACCTGTTAGGACATCAATTGCGCACACTTTGATACAAAAATCACCTCTGGTCTTCTCAGGTCAGATCACCAGACCAGGTCAAGTGACCCTACCTCCAAAAATGTTTGCGGTTGTGCCAAACCCAGAGTTTCTTACCGATCAGTTTGAAACTTACAGGATGTCATGAGCGCATCATTACTTACCAATTCGTTGGTTCTCGGAATTTGATATCGGTGAATTAAGGTCAGGTAAAATTACGTAAGCTCCCCATAAGTCAATTGGGAAATATAAAAATGCTTCCTATTTCAAGGATATACATGATATTAGTCCAATTACTTCTGGATCATGTTATTATAGGACATTCTTGATGATCCAAGTGTACATTTTGTTCAGTGACCCACTATGGGTCATTTGAGGTCATGGTGCAGGTCACCATCACTTTGTTGTCAATAACTTCCCGATATAATGAAGATATAGATGTAAAACAGACAGCAATGTGTTTGTCTCGTCGAGACACTTCTTCTAATATGCAACATGCCTACTTGGGTCACCACTTGACCTTCACCTGAGGTCAAATTGTAAGTTGACTTAACAAGGTCAACATGTAAATCATTCGAAGGGCCTTGACGAGATAAACACAATGGCGTAAACAGTTTTTCGTTATCTTTATTAATTAAGAAGTAAATTGCGAAAAATAATTTTGCCATTTTTTTCTTCCTTTTTTGACCTCTGGAGCCTCAAATATTACCTGAGATCAATTTTGATGACACTTTGTCGATTGCAAATTTAACTGACTGGCGTTTTCTTTCTTGTATCGTTTGTTTCTAACTAGCATAGTTTCCGAGACATATGGGATTTTCTGGAGCGAAGTCCTAAACAGGAGAAAAACTGGAACATTTGACCTTTGATGACTTCTGGTGACCTCAATTTTGACCTGACCTAAAACAATACTGAACTACTTGCGATACAACTTGTATATCAACCTATCAATAACGTTTTCGCTTGTCGCTACGTAGCGTAGTTTTCGATATCTTACGGGGGGCGGCAATCAACCCCTGCGGTTCGTGTAATTTTCAGCATTGCATGTGACCATGTAGATGCTTATTTTCTGTCATAATGGCAGGTGTTCATGTACATGATGACCGATCATTAGTAGACCTATCCTTATCATGTTCTATTACATAACTATGATAGTACTGTTATCATTGATTTTAATGTTAATACACTATTAAATCAATATTTATTATGTGAGCTCAATATCACTCACCCATATGTGTTGCCGTGGAAGTGAACTGCTGGTTAAAATATTTGTAAGCTCTGACCTGAGCTTGTGCGCGCCACGCATTACTTCAACATTATCAGCCTAGGCCCGTCCAGAGCCCGGTGATTTCCTTAACCCGCGACTTACTGGGGGGGGGGGGGGGGCTATTTTGTTGCCCCCCTCCCATTATTTTGAAATAACTCCTAAACAAACGCCGGTATCGTCACTAAAATTTCAGTACCTTCTCTCAAATCAATTCTACACATGTTGGCAAAAAGAAAAATATGAGTTATGATAGATCAACCGGGAATGACGTCAGAGTGACGTCATGTTCTTCGGTTTTTGTTGCAAATAATGGTTTGCGGAAAACGCTGTAAAGGTACGATGTTGAGATAAACTCAATTGTCTTAAATCAAATTACTGACAATAGACTGGGCTATCAAACCGTTATCTCAGATTTTGGATTTCATTTTTAATTCCAAATTTAGATAAATCCATTTTTTTTACCAAATTTGCAAAACCAAAAATCAGAATTATCCCAAAACCGATATATGTGTGATCGAGGACGTGTACGGTGAATATGTTTACCAAATTTGTAGTCGACATCTTCAAAAATGACTGAATTATGATCTTTAAATGACAAAAAATCCACCACCTCTCACAGCATTACTATGCATAAAAAACGCATTTCCATTTTTGCTTTTACTTCTATTCATATGGAACAAACAATGTTCTAATGTCATTTTTCGCGTTCTAGACGAAAACAAACCCATAAACATGTGTTACAACGCCTAATGACCGTAATCTGCAGTTTGACCTCGTGACCTCGGATGACCTTGACCTGACCCAAGGATCATAAACAGCTTAGAAAGTTACTTAGAAGTGTCAGACACAACGAATCATACCGATTTATCGACAGCTTATGCGCTTAATATCGCAATTTTGCGCGACATTTCCATCCATCGAGACTTTTTGACACGGTCAAACATTTTGTACTTGACCTGACCTGTGACGTATCATTGGTGACCCCCGAGGTCACAATATTATGTTTCCCTCGATAAATTTCACAGGGCTATCGAATGCCGTTTGAATTGTACATTCGGTCCAGTAGTTCCGAAGATCCGAGGGGGGGGGGGGAATAGCCCGCCCCCCCCCCAGTAAGTCGCGTTATGAAATATACCCCAGTAACTCGCGGGTTAACTCGCGTCATGCCGGTGCTCAGCGCCACCTTCGCCGCGCCGGGGGGCGGGGGGGGGGGGGCGGGCGTTTCGACGCCTCCCTCTAACTCGGTTCTATGGGACGTAGACAAAAACCAAAGACACCGATCGAATGCTCGTCAGAATGCATTTTGAAACTATTTCAGGCATTTTTGTTTTTCAGGTCAATACTGACGTCACCAGAGGTCATCAAGAGTCAGATTTGCAAGTTTGGACTTCGCTCCAGAAATTCCAAGATAGCACAGGAACTATGATAGCTAGGAACAAACGAACAAAAATGGAAAGCTCTTGCAAAAATGCAATCAGCAAAGTGTTCAGGTGATAGTTTATGCTACAGAGCTCATCAAATGTCAAAAAGACTATTTTTTGGCAATTTTTTTTTGGCAAATATATTTTTTACCTACAAAAGATAGGGCAATATATGTTTGATGTCATCGTGTTTATCTCGGCAAGGCGCTTCGTATCATATGCATTATTACAGGTTAGGTCAACTTAAAAATTGCAATCTGGTCAAGGTCAAGTGGTGACCCAATTAGGTCATGTTGCACATGAGGAGACCTCGATGAGACAAACACATTGGTGGGCAGTTTCCTTATCTATCTTGATTTTGTCGAGAGTTATTGGCAAAAAAAGTGTTGGTGACCTCGGGTGACCTCATCTGACCCTGTATGGGTCACTGAACAAAAATTAAACCCGGAACTTCAAGAATGGCCTATAATAACATAATACAGGAGGAATTGGGCT